>VUQS01056299.1:0-27431 GCA_015108495.1 Heterochromis multidens | reverse complement strand
ACGCAAGATCAATGATAATGAGAACGGTGTGGAACCAGCCCAGAACTACTCGGGAGGAACTTGTCAATGATCTCAAGGCAGCTGGGACCGTAGTCACCAAGAAAATAGTTGGTAACACACTACGCCGTGAAGGACTGAAATCCTGCAGTGCCCGCAAGGTCCCCCTGCTCAAGAAAGCACATGTACAGGCCCGTTTGAAGTTTGCCACTGAACATCTCAATGATTCAGAGGAGGACTGGGTGAAAGTGTTGTGGTCAGATGAGACCAAAATCGAGCTATTTGGCATTAACTCAACTCGCTGTGTTTGGAGGAGGAGGAATGCTGCCTATGACTCCAAGAACACCGTCCCCACCGTCAAACATGGAGGTGGAAACATTATGCTTTGGGGGTGTTTTTCTGCCAAGGGGCCAGGACAACTGCACCGCATCAAAGGGAGGATGGATGGCCATATCGTCAAATCTTGGGTGAGAACCTCCTTCCCTCAGCCAGGGCATTGAAAATGGGCCGTGGGCGGGTATTCCAGCATGACAATGATCCAAAACACACAGCCAAGGCAACAAAGGATTGGATCAAGAAGACGAATATTAAGGTCTTGGAGTGGCCTAGTCAGTCTCCAGACCTTAATCCCATAGAAAATCTGTGGAGGGAGCTTAATCTGCAAAGAGGAGTGGGGCAAAATCCCCCCTGAGATGTGTGCAAAACTTGTGGCCAACTACAAGACACGTCTGACCTCTGTGATTGCCAGCAAATGTTTTGCCACCAAGTACTAAAGCACAATTTGCAAAGGGATCAAATGCTTATTTATTTATATTTATTTATATTTATTATTATTATTTATTTATATTTCCTTCATGAAAATGCAAATTAATTTATAAATTTTTTGAAATGCATTTTTCTGGATTTTTTTGTTATTGTTCTGTCTCTCACTGTTCAAATACACCTACCATTGAAATTATAGGCAAACTTACAAAATCAGCAGGGGTTCAAATAATTATTTCCCCTACTGTATGTTAAAATCATTTTTTTTCTCAACACTGTAGCCAAGTGTTTGTTCATAGAGGCCTGCCCAGGGTGTACCCTGCCTTTTGCCCCATGACAGCTGAGATAGGCTCCAGCCCCACCATAATCCTGATTTGGATAGACAGAAGAACATGGATGGATGAATGGTAATCATTGTATTTAAACTAACATGATTATTACAATAACATGATTACTGTAGCAGGTTAGACAAGATGAAGGCCTGCAACACTGCAACACTGGCCACATCCCTATTAAAATGTTAGTTATCCTGTATATCTACACCACAGTCACACAGTGTCTGTGATCTATCCAACATCCATCAGGTTTTAGTCTGAAATGACTAATGTCAAAATAAAAGCTGTTCTTTTTCCAACTGAGCTAACCAACTAATAAAGAAAACCCTGTTATTCATGTTTTAAATGTGGCCGACAGATACATTACATTACATATACATTGTGCCTTTGCTGCAAACACAAATGTAAAATAATAAATAAAATAATGTAAAATAATTTAGCTGGGCGCTCCGGTTTCCATCCACAGTCCAAAGGCATGTTATGTTAATTGGTGATTCTAAATTGGCAGCAGACGAGAGATGGTAAGCTGCTGAAAACAGTATTGTGCTATTCAAGGTTGAAGATATTTATATACAGTAGATGAGATTTCTTCATTTGATTGTGGGTATGTATTTGCTTGGATCCATAAGAAGACCCTTACACTTTGGAAATTAAAACCCTTCCTACATTCTCTTTTAAAGGTCCTAGTCTTTATTATTATTATTGTTGTTGTAATCAAACACAGAAGAACATAGGGAGCTTCTTTATTACATGTTACCATTTTTCACAAATCAATTAGTAATAATAAAATAGTATTTTCTTTACAGTGAGTTACATAATTTGCATGAATTTCATGCTGGCCATTGGTAAACTGTGAAGAGCCTGTAAAACACATGTAAGGCCATGTGTGGCAGCAGTTGACCATTTGCTAATCTAGGCACTCAGTCAAGCTCTTGGTTTGACTGATTCAGCTGATGTTTCAGTAAAATGGATTCTCAACACTTAAAGAGTTTGATGGATGGTGTAAGTTACAGAGAAACCTGTGACTTTCCCATATTTCACCACTGTGGTCCAGGATGCTACAAGATCCAAGTTTAGGGTAAATCTTAGCAGCTCTATAAGCTTTTCATAAGATTTAACAATGTTTACTGTAGTTAGTAGCTTTATCTGACTTAGCATTGCATTCCCATCAATTGTTTAAATTGTCATCAATGATTAAAATATGAGCAGTACATTGCTTGTATGTTATCTACCCAGCCAACAATGAGGCAACACCCTTTCTTATATACTATCATACAAAATGGGGGTGAACTATAGCTCAGTGCATGATTCCTTTCATATAATTTTTACATTTAAGTTTATCTTTCTGTTGTTGTTCGTTTGAAACACCAAAACAGCTTGGTTAGAGTTAAGTGGAGAGCATTTAGCTTAATTACATGAAGGGTGCTTTTGTCCACTATGTCTGAAATTAAGAGCTTGTTCTTTCAAAAGAATATAAAGAATGTGCTTAATCTGCAAGCACTTATTTAATTATCAGCTGCACATGTGCTTTGGGACAATGGAAAGATCAACATAAGAGGATCAGGAAAGTAGCAAAGGGTCAATTGCACACAGATTTATGGTCTCTGTAAGGAATATTAAACCATTGTTATTTACTGTAAACAATCATATGGAGATGTAATTTTTTATCATTCTTGAATGGTACAATTATTCATCCTTTAGATGTGATGGTTTTGAATACTGATTGTGACTTATCAGAGACTCAAGAAGAGTTATTCACTGCTTTAAATATGAGTTTCAAAAGCTTCCGTATGCCTCTCAGTCGAGCTGAAAGTTGTTGAAGCACCTTTCCCGTGGTGACTCATCTGCTCTTCAGGCTCTGTAATGTGCAGGTCACATAGTGAAAATGGACTTCTTCTTTCAGGCTTCTTCTCCTCTCTCAACATTTTGCCCTTTGTACCTGTGTGCAAATCTTTCCCCACCTCATCAGGATGTTTGTTTTCCACCTGAAATAGATGAGAATACAATGTTTTTCATTTTAATGTTTTAAATGGACAACATCAGCAATCACAGACTGTGCAATTTCCTCCACGTTTTAGTCGTCAGTTTCAATTTAGACTTCCTTCTCAAAAGCCTAATTTCATCCCACCATGAAGCTTCTTGACATTTGAGTTTTGTTCTTGCTTTAATATTCATTGTGTGATTCATTATAACTGACAGTTATTTCCCTGGACTGAATATTGACTCCAGATCAGATGTTGCACTACAACTTATGGCTAGTTATACAAAAAAATTAATAAATAAATATTTTATATTATGTTACCTGAGCCATTTTACATGCCAAAATATGACTAATTTGGAAATGTTTCAGCATTGTATTAATGGTGCTTATGTGCATGTACTATTCCGATTTCTTGTTTTGTCAACAAACATTTATTTATTTCTCTCAGAAGATTCTTCACTATTTTTGAATGAGAAAATCGTTGGGATACAATATCAAAAAATGTTAATATTCTAAGCTGATATGACTTTTGCACCTATCATTTCCTCATTTCTGCTATTTATATACACTGTTATAATGGTGTGTGTTCATATTAAACATTGGCACAATCAAAGCATGAGTTCAGTGGATTCAGCCACTTTTCTAAACAGTCTGTTTCATACTGGTCACAGATCAGACAATGAGCACCACCCATTTGCTGCACAAACCTTCTGTTTGCAAAGTTTTGTTAAAGAAAGATTGTCTTTAAAGAAAGAATAGCTTGTTTCAAACAGAGAATGAACTGACACACCACTTTAAGATAAATGAAGATTATTTTGAAGAAAGCTACAAACAAAGCTACTGTAATGGAGTCTGATATATATATAAAGCTGGAACTAAGAATAATAAATACCTTTTAACCTTCTATTAAACAACATTTCCATTTTGCAAAGTATAGGTTATGTGAAAAAGAAAGTTAACTCAGTCCTGTGAAAATTAAGAGGGTAAGTAGCAGCCGGGTGCTGCTAATCAAATTCACTTGATTAACTGAAGATCAGCAGATGTGAACATCTTTATAAAAACAGAAGTTTTGGCAGGTTGCTGGTCTGGAGCATTCAGGTGTGTGTTAGTACAATGCCACAATCTTCCCAGGAGTGGATGTCTCTGCAAATTCCAAGGTCAGACAGTTCAATGCTCAGAGAAACTGCAAAAAACCCAAGAGCTACATCTCAGACTCCTACAGCCCTTAGTCTGCATGATAGGGTAGATGTATGGCTTGTTTGGAAGGGCTGCCCAGAGAAAGCCTCTTCTCTCTAAAAATAATATGGCAGCATGGCTTAGGTTTGCAAGGTTGCAAACCACAAAATTTCTGGAACCATGTCCTTTGGGCAGATGAGACCAAAGTCGAAATGTTTCACCATGAGGCACATCGGCATGTTTGGTGAAAATCAAACACAGATTATTAATACAAACACCTCATACCTCATACCAGCTGATTGACTGATTGACTTAGAAGCTGCATGAATAGATCAGTAAAAAATTATTTTTGCTCTGTATTTAGTGCAGAGCCTGAGTCAAGCTGTATATAGAGCCTGGATGCAGTCAGTACCTATATCATCAAAGGTATATTTATATATTTATATATTTTTTTGATATTTTGATATTTATTTATTCATTCAGTCATCACATATTTCACAAACTGTGCAAACTCTCAGTTTAAAGCTTTTATAAATACATGTTGTATCTTGTTTATTCTGAAATGTGAAAAAAGAAAACTTACATAATAAGACAGAAATTTAAAAGATGTTTGTGTTTTGAAGCTGCTTGTGATCAAAAGAACTGCTGCCTTTACTCAATGCTGGTTTACACAAACAACAAGTAATTGAGAAGTTGAAAGATGTACTTCTTCCCTATTGACCAGCTACCACCTGCTGCTTCTTCTCTCCAGTGCAGTCTGGACTAGTTCATTTTTCTGCTAAAGGGACAGACATGAAATCAATACCCATCTTTTTACCCTTTGTGAGAAATCAAAATAGCAACACATTCTATAAATAATTCACTCCTGAATAGCTGTTATGTTGTGGAACCACACAAATCCACGACTACGGAAAAATATCTATTTAAAAAAAACTTTTTTCTGAGTACCTGTAAAAATAAATATTTGTATTATATGAGAGACATGCTGTATGTCTCATACAATGAGACATGAAAGTAACCACGTCCACATTTTTCACATAAGATATTGTTCACTTGATTCACCTATTTCTTGGAATTATGCTGCATGAGGATAACACAAAGGTTTTGTAAAACATCCAACATTAAGTATGCAAAAATGTCTTTTCCCAGTGGGTTTATGTTTCATATACAATAATTTGCAGCTTTGTCAGTTTTGTGGTCTATTGATCAAATGTCTGAATTGTCAGAAATAAAGAGACTCATGTTTGGTGTCAAAGACATAACTTTCACCGAAGGTTTCCTGTCTGTCTCATAGTACAATACTCACTCATGAACTATTTTGTGTTGTCTCATTACAGAAAACAAAAAATCACATGGGATCATTACTCTGTCAAGCAAAAGAAAAAAATGCCAGGGCCACCATCAACATCACGCAATCATCACTGCTGTATACCATAACCCTTAACCCTGTGCTATGGGAATTTTAACCCTTACGTTTTTCATATTTCATGTCTTCATACTATCGTCCAGGTCAAGTTTGGCCCAAGCCAAGAATTCCTTCATAGTAAGTGCCCATACCAAAATTTTAGAATGTATAAATAGCCTATCTGACATTAATGAATGGGTCATTAATCCTTAATAATTGTTTCAGAAAGCAAGATCAAGAGAGCAGGAGAGTGTTTTTATTTTGTTTTTGTTTTTTTAGGTTTTACCACATTTGTTTTTGGAGAAAAACACCTGCTATCACCTGAGACATGAACACATAACAGCCATAATGAATTAAATATATTTAACTGAAAGTGAAAATGGCAAGAACATTCTGGAAGTGTTGGGATTTATTATATAATCACATATAACCATTACAGCTGCCCTTACTAGTATAGCATACAACAAATCCTCATAACTACCATTTATAATTATCACTATTAATTGAACATTAATTAACACTTAGAACACAAAACTTGCTTAGTGCAAACTAGTCCATGCTTTTAAGACAGTGGTAGGAGACCTTGTTTGTGTGGAGCTTGCACGTGGTTTCCCCACACTCAGTGAAGTGGCATTTCAGGAGCCTTTATGATCTTATGAACTGGAGGAACCGTCTTGCTGTGAGGTGACAGTGCTAACCTCTGCACCACTGTACTGCCCTATTTCAGATCTCACATCTGTGTCAAGGCACCCTCTGACCTCTGTATGACCTCATTTCGTCAAGTGCATCATAAATGATTTCTCCAGTGCTTTTAGTTTTTACTATTTCACTGTTTCCAGGTTCCTCCATGATCCTTCAAAGACCAGCAGATGCCTGTCTCTGTGGGAACCTGGGGAATGTGTTGGGAATACAGGCAATTCTCATGACAGTGTCAAGTTCTCCAAAATATAATGTTCAGATCAGGGTAAGGGTAGGTGTAGCTGGGGTAATTAGACCTCCATGGGGTTAATATTGCATTAGATGTTACTGTTTAGTATTTCACAGTGGAACCCACACAGACAAACCAAAGGCAGCATAAAGGTAGATTAGGAAGCTGGTGTCAGATGGAATCATCTTAATCAAACACAGCACAGTGCTCTGTTTAAAATCTTTTGTTGTGTTTTGAATGAATCACATCTCCTCTGCTAGGGTGGTTGAAGCAAACACATTTGATGCATCTGTGTTTATACTCACAGAACCTGACTGTTTTTATTTCTCTTTTAATGTACCATATTAAAGGTGACCTGTGGAGTGTTCTTGTGAATTAAATCATGTTTACTTTGTGTTTATTTGGTGCATAAAAAAGCATTTTGTGCATTAAGGCCTAATACCAACATGTGGGTGGGGGTAGGTTTGGAGGTAAACCGTTTGCTTTTAACCAGACAAGCTTTAGTAGGGGTGTTTTAGAGGATTTCTGTTGCCAAACTTATATCATCTGTGAGACTAGTTTTAATTTCACTTGCAAACACGTACCTGTTTTAGGCATGCTATGAATTGTCACCACAAGTTTAAGTGATCCATTTTTTTCACAGGTTCTACAAATTTTTTGTTTTACAGTATTGTTTCATTTATTATTCAGTTTCTTCTGGGTTTTTTTTATATACTGTATATATAAGTGCATAAGTATCTCTCAAGGAGCAAGTCTGTTAAGAGTTTTTTCTCTCTCTCAAATTGAAAGACTGATTTTTGGCCGTTGTATTCGCTTTTCTTTGTCAAATGATACACTTTAAATAGTACTTCTCAGCAACTGCAACACTCACATCTCCTGTACTTTCAGTCTGACATTATGATGATGCTAATCTAAGGCTTCAGCTGCAATTGTAATATTAGACTTGCTGAGATGTGATGGGTTCAAGAAATCTAAAAGCAAACCAAACAGACATAATGTATTACAGAATTTAGTTGTGTTTTTGTATTTGGCATTTAAAATCTGCCCCAGTTAAATCAAAGCAGGATACAATTCCTCAGGGAGCACTATGAAGCAGTTCCACATGAAACTAAACTGGCAAGATGCATATACCTCAGATATGAAATATACATATGCGGTGACGTCAATTGAGATCTAACATGCTGGCACAATTAGGATTAAGAAAGAAAGCAGACAGGGAAAGAAGCAGCAGCGGTAAAAGGAGAAATCACCAGCAAATCAGTGAAGAGAATAATGAGTGTCATGCAGACTTCCTTAACTGCTTTTTTTTTTTAAACACGCTTGTAATCTTAGCAGTTATTAATCATCTCCTGGCTTGATTATATCCTGGCTAGAAGATATAAATCTTCAGATGCACCTTTTTTCTGACTTAAACTGTCTTTGAAACTCTTTGATGAAGTTACTAAAGTTACAAATGATGTACGTTTAAAGATTCTGGTCTGGGGGGCTGTGGCTCAGGAGGTAGAGTGGGTTGTCTACTATCGATCCCTGGCTCCCCCAGTCTGCATGTCAAAGTATCCTTGGGCAAGATATTGAACCTTGAGTTGCCCCTGATGCATCTACAGTATGTGTCCGAATGTTAGGTTCAATTCAATTCATTTCAGTTTTATTTATAAAGTGCCAATCAATTGTGTGAGGGGTTAGAAGTACTTAGGCATAGAAAAAACAAAAAACACGTGTGTGTGTGTGAATGGGTGCATGAGGCTTGTAGTAAGAAAGCTCTTTGAGTGCTCAAATTGAGTTAGCACTGTCACCTCACAACAAGAAGGTCCTGGGTTTGAATCCAGTCTGGGGTCTTTATGTGTGAAGTTTGCATGTTCTCCGTGGGTTCTGTCTGGGCACTCTAGCTTCCTTCCACAGTCCAAAGACATGATTGGGGTTAGGTTAACTGGTGATTGTAAATTTCCTGTAGGTGTGAATGGTTATCTATCTGTATGTGATGGATGGATGGATTTTGGTCTGGATTTCAAAGGTAGAGTAGTTACAAAACCATCAACACTCACAGGATGTAACATTTATTGGTAAAGCCAAAAAAACAGGTCATTTTTGTGAAATTATTTAACAGTAGTAATTTATTTTGTATATCTAACTATCTGAATAATTTTACATGTGAAGGCTAAGCAGATGGCTGCAGCATAGGAGGTCACTCTTTTTAATTAGTAGAAACTTTACCAACTTATTTACTTCAAAGATTGAGACAACAAAAACATCTATGGGCAGCTTATTTGTTGAATGCCTTGAAACTAATAGAAAAGAGAATTTCTTTGGAACCATGATCTATAATTTCACTAAAAACTACCTGAAGATTTGACACTGAATTATACTTCTGAGGTGAAAAACATTTCCCCCTGCTGTTACATAGACTTCTGCAGCCTGATGTATGAATAATGTGTCCACAAAAACCAAGCCTTTCCCACACATAAACTAATATTTATATTGGAAGAATATGTGGACTACATGCATACTTCATACCATGCAAATACATGATATGGTGAAGTCAAGATCAACAATAAGGTGAGACTGAATTTAACTTAAAATAAAATGTTTGATTTCACAGAGTTTACAAAAACACCTACCTGCTGTTCAGTCATATGAAGAAGAAAGTTTTCACGGGACTCCATGAAGTCCTATGAAAAACTAAATATGCCCATACTGTTTCCATAGGAATTGAGAGGATAAGTAGCAGCCAAGGGCTGCTAATCAAATTCACTTGATTGATTGATGATCAGCAACTGTGAGCACCTCTATAAAAGTAGAGATTTTGTCAGTTTGCTCATCTGGAGTATTTAAATGTGTTAACACAATGCTACAGTCTTCCCAGGAGTGGACTTCCCAACAAATTCACACTGAGATCAGACTGTGCAATGCTCAAAGAAATTGCAAAAAACTCAAGAGCTATATCAAAAGAATCAAGGTGTTGCAATGGTCCAGTCAAAGTCCAGACCTCCAGACAAATGCTAACAAACCTCAATGAACTGAAGCAACATTGTAAAGTAGAGTGGGCCAAAATTCCATTCCTCCACAACAATGTGAGGGACTATACAGAAAATAATTACATCGAGTTATTGCCGTTAAAGATGGTTCTACGAGCTACTGAATTATGGGGTCTGCTTAGTTTTTCACAGAACTGCAGAGAGCCCTGTGAAAACTTTCTATTTCAGATGACTGCATGTTAGTATGCACTAATTACCATTCACAAATTTTCCAAATAATTGAGCATGCACTGAATTTAATCAGGCATTTTATCTCATTAATTGTGATTAACTGATTTTTTTTTTTTTTAAATATTATTACCATTCCCTTTATGGACTATGATATGCTTTCCTTGTAAAAATTCATGTACTTTTTTGTCTCACTATTAGTCAGAATCCTTTTCTAATTTCTGAGAGGGTCTTTTACTCCGATTACTTTTGTCCTTTTGTAGTTGTTCTCTGGTGTAAACAGTGATTTCATATGTAAATAATATATTCATTATTATTGTTATTATTAATATTCATTCATTCATGGCTAAATTTGGGCGTGGAAATCTGTGTTGTAAATATGCTTAAAATTTCACAATTATTGACATTTACTATATATATTAAAAAGACAGAGAGAGAGAGATTTTACACATACACACTGAGGTTTATGCATCTAGTCCCAGAAGTATAAAAAGAAGACACTGCCTTATGATGATTACAAGAAAAACAAACATTTATATGCCAGTTTATAGTTAGGTAAACGGTGTCCAAAGTCACACCCTTTTTACTATTTATGCACTGTAGTACCAGTGTTTAAATTATGAGTGTATAAATATTAAGCAGTGCTCACAAAATACCTCAGTTGACTAAAAAAGCTTTGCTAAGCAAGATTAAGATTCACCAGCACAAAAACCAGGAAGAGGTTCATATGTTTACTGGGAATAACATGAGTGTGAGTAAATGGCTGTCAAATGTGCATTATACCTATTCTGAACGTCTTGCATCTAATACAAAACTCATATGGGCATTAATAAAAACGTTTTAAAACCACATTTAAATGTTTTTTACAGAGCCCCGCAAGGGACATTGGAGGAAAAAAAATGAAGATGTACTTTTGCGAGATCCCACAAAGGTTTTGTGAGATCCTTGGAAAGAGTTTTTTTTCCCTGCATTTAGCGTACATCCATCGGTACCCGTGAAGCTGTCAGGGTACTGCAGTTGGTTGTTAATGAATTTAACCAAGATTGCCAGGTCAGAGTACGCCTTGCAATGAGTGCATCCCCTTGCACTAAGAACTCTCTTCAGATGTCTCTCACTTATATAAAAACTGTGTTTTGTCTACTGCCAAGCACTGATTTAATGTCTTTATAGTTTAGTAGAAGAAAATCTATTGATCTCTCCCATGGGTGTGTGTCCTCCATCGCTGTGGTTGTTTCCAAGGTTTCAGTACTGACCTGGAGGTGCATGGACTGAAAACCTTTGCGGAATCCTGCAAAAGTACGTCTTTTTTTTTTCTCAAATTCTGCGTAGTTTTTAAATGATAAAAACTAAACTCATATTTGACAAACCCCTCTCTAGAAAACAACACTAAACTAAATTGAAATAAAAAATTAAAAATGTAAACATAATTAAAACTATGAAACCATAATAACTTGGGTGACCACAAACAAGTAAAAATGCATTAAATAAAAACCTTTTTATCCTTATATGAAAACAATAAATCTGATTTATGACTTGAAGGCAAATCATTTTCAAAACTATTGTCAAATGTTTCCATTTTCAAAATTTGCTAGTTGAATAATTTGTTTAACTGCAAACATTTTCACACATTTAAAGATATACTTTTGATCATAAATGTTAGCCAGACTGCAAAACTCCAAATTGCTGCCAAAATCACAGCTGAGGGCATCATCTTTCTGTGACAGAGCCAAAGATATACCCCTCAAAATAGTCACAGAAATTGCCTCAGTTCTATAGCAATAAATAAGGACTGACACAACTGCTTGTTGTTGCTACAAGTCAAACTTCAAAAATGACAGCTGAAATTGACCAAAAAGGCACCCTGTCAAGAAGTATTGTGGCAGACAGCAACATCCTATTTTTGTACCAACACAGTATGCCATTAGAACAACTGGATGGATGTGACATACTGGACCATCTTTAGCCTTCTAGGCAATGCTTCAGTTTTAGTACTAATTAAACTAAAGAAAGAAAAAAAGAAGAAGAAAAATGTGCTGATTGTCATATTATTATATTATTATTATATTGCTTTATAGGTGGTAATGTTTTTTGTTTGTTTGCTTTACTGGTGGCTAGAGCCACACTATCTGCTGCATTCTAAGTTGACCATCTTCTGGCTGCAGCTTAACATTCAGTGAAATAATCACAGTATCAATCAAAATGTGAAACACTTCCTTTCAAGTCCCACACTCAAACTTAAAAAAAAAAAATTTATTACACACATTTTGACCTTTCTTTTATGCACAATCTGCTGGAGAATGTGGGTGTTTGTATGAGTAAACAACACCAGTTGTAAATGACAGTAGTTGTATAAACCACATACAGTCAGCTGGTGAATATAACTCTTACTGCTCACTGTGGTTCCAAATAGTCTGTCTGCAAATATAACAAACCATTTGGGAAGCTAAATGTCCTACCAATATAGCCAGGAAACAACCTGCTACTTTTTTTCCTCCATTAGAAATGGTGCTAATGTTTGTCTCTCTGAAAATTGCCTTTCACGTCGAAAACAACGTTTCTGTGTCCATATTGACATCTTAAAAACCTCTTTTATCTGGAAGACTCCTGAAAGCTCATGTTCATTTGTTAAGTGTTTGTATCACATCTGTGCTTTCTATCTAAAAATGTTTGTCTTGTCTGCCAGTCATCATGTCGACCTTGGCATGAATAAATAAATAAATAAAATTGTAAAAATGTAAAACAATTTTTTTTCCATAACAAAGAATCAAAACCTTGTTGATGAATAGATTACAGTCATAATTAGGAATGAATTAAAAACACTGCTAGTGCTAAAGTCTTCCAAAAAAGAGTCTGTATAAAGGTATGTGTTCATTACTATACTGACTGATTATCTCTGCAAGCATACTGAAAATAATTCACCTTTAAGTGGAGGAAGCTCACATAAATTCTGTGACTGCTACTTTGCAGCACCTGGTTTAACACCCTGATTCTTCATGTGGCCCAGAGCACAACAACCTGTACTTTTCTTCTGCTGTCTAAATGTGCATATTTTAACAGCTGTTACTGCTGCCCTTAGAGACTGTAGGTCATAAGTTGTTCGTGCAAGCAGAAATTATGACCCATTGTTATGTTTTAAAGTTAAGCGACCTTTAAAGGAATAATTGCATGTAAAATGCAAGGTGGTGTCATCAACTTTTGATTATGTGGAAGTCGCTACCCTGGAAAACTTATGAATGAATGAATGAATCAAGCATCCTAATGTGTTTTAAAATGCAAAAGGGTATATTTTAAACCAAAATAGCCATTACTAAGTAGTTTTTTGTGCCAAAACCCAACCACACCATGAGAGAAAATGTTAACAGTGATTAAAATGAAAGTTAAAAATGGGCCACCTCTTCCCCCCACTTGCCACCTAAGGTGGAAAACTAAATATATGGCTTTCAGAATGTCCAGCATGATGCTGAGCGGAGCAATCGCGACTTTCTGCATCTCTCCACATTATTTTTTTTTTTTTGTGAAAAAGAGCCAGTTTGGAAACAAGCCAGAAGCTCAGTGGCTTGTGAAGAAAAGGAACTCATCCTCTAAGAGAATCTGACAAGGCTGGCTGATGAGAGAGCGATGAGGTGAAACACTGAAAAGGCTTCTTTGGGACTGACACACTTTTTACCTTAAACACTAAACTTATGTTTGACACGAAGACCTGCACAAATACTCTGCATTGCTGTAAGGCATGATAAAATGTAGAAGGTATTCTATTAGTTTATGATATCGGGGTGCCAGTTTAGCTCACAGGGTGAGCAGACGACCATATGCTGCACGGCTAATTGCAGCAACCCTGGTATAACTCCGACCTGAGGCCCTCACTCTCCTGTCTACTCTTCACTGAGCTGTCTAATAAAGGCAAAAAGGCCAAGAAAAACTGTGTTTAAAAAAAAGAAGTTATTAATGAAAGCTTATACACTGCTTCTAAAAACTAAACTTAAGCAGTAGAATAACATGGAAGCAACTTCTTATAAAAATGACAGCACAAACAGACCAACATTTATTTGTTATACACATATAACTGCAATAAAGTGCATCTGGAAGAGATATAAAGCATGTGTGGCTAGTTGCACTTGTTCCCTCTCAGTAATTTAATGGCAAATACCTGGAAAATCTGAACCACAAGCTACTTAAATGACAATTCAGTTCCTAATATTAGAAACATACATGTGCAGTAATTTGTACTCTTTTACTAATATTCTCAATATTCTATTGAAATTTGCCCTACATTTTTTATTCAGCTACTGAAAGCTGATGTTTTGTTTTATTCTATTCTATATTGCTAATCTTTGAATATTCTGTCAGTATTAAGCTTCATACAGCAATGATACCTAATGAAAAGTTCTGATATATATAAAAAATAAACAATAAAGGAAAAGAAGAACTCTTCAGTGGTTATCTACACAGGTAAAAGGAGGCAAAGGCTTCACTTGTTATCGTTTTCTCAGCATAAGGAGTCAGATGAACTAATTTTTGGATCCCTCAAAGGAAAATGGTAATGTGGCACAGGGCATGATAAAAGCTTTTAGAAAAATTAACTTTTCTCCAAGGAAGCGAAGGGCGAGGGATGGGATCCAGTCAAAAGTTTGGAAAAGTTCACTGAAGTTTCATCAGACTTTTTCTTTTTCTAAAACTTTTTGTCTTCTTTTATGTTTGAAGTGATGTTGTAGCATGGTGAATGTAGTGTAGTGTATATTCTGTATTGCAAATGTATTGACTGTTTTGGCAGCAAAGTATCCATGCTCAAAACATACTGTGGATATGGATGGAGAGTTTCTGGAAGTCTATTTTTACTGTGAGTCTACCATGTAGTTCACTGCAACTGTCACCAATGAGACACATTTCAAGTCGATGAGGAAAAGTGCAGACTCTGAAGTCGTGTCATCACTTAAAATAAAAACTGTGATTGAATGCCACAAGCTTACCCTTTTCTTGTCAGTTATGGCCTGCTTGCCGGCAAACTGCCTGAAGGGCTTTGGATGAAATTCATCTTCATCCTCCACTGTCAGTCTTGGAATGGCCGTCATCGGGCGAATGACCCCAGGTTTTGTCTGGATAACACGGTTCAGACATTTGACAGCACATAGGAATTAATCCTCATAACTAGCTTTCAGTAGATGAATAAGCTTGATCAAATAAAGATTGTGTACCTGTTTACGACCCATCAATTTTTTTTCCACCTCGGCAGATGGGTGCAAGCTGCATAAAGATGCCTGAATAAATAAGTTGGAGGAAAAAAAAACATTAACACAATTACTAATGACTCTCACAAAAGTAAAACAGTGACAACAGAAAGCACTCACGCCTCTTCTCTGTGAATATATTATATTTTTCACCAGAAAAAAACAAAAACAACTGCAAGAAGTAGTTTGTTGTTAAGTGATATCAGAATTACATGAACTTCTGCCCTCTGTTTTGATTAAGTAGCCTTCCTTAAAACAGCAAAAAATTATTCAGTTCATGCAAGAAGATCCCAAATTTAGAAGAAAATTAAGTTTTAGATTGGAGTTTAAAGAACCCAGGATTGGGGTTTCATTTGTGATCTCACTAATAAACTGTTATGATATAAAGCAGCTTTGAAACATAAAATCCTGTTTTTAACTGCTTATGCTTGCATACTTATGTAAGAAGTTACTTTATAAATGTACAGACTGACTGAGGGGGAATGACCCATGTTCCTGGAGCGCTCTGAAATTTGTCAGAGGCTGAACAAAAACACCAAGAGACACACTATTTCCCATCTATCTCTTAAACCTGCAAACTCCACATTGAAAGAACCCAGTCAGCAGGTGGATTCAAACTCCTTGCTGGACCATGGGTGCACCACTCTGCCACCCATATTTCCCAAAATGAACTATTCCTTTAATGTTCTTGAAGTTGGTTGAAGTTTTAGCATTCAAAGAGCAAATCTTTAGTCATGCAGCAACCTTTAAGCCACCTTCAAATTCTTGATGAAAAATACTTTCCTCACAGTGAAAAAATGTTTACTCGTCATGTCCTGTGAATTTGGGATTAAAAGCATCTGAATAAGCACTGTGAATAAGCACTGACAGCAGCAGGTTGTTTATCCTTTGGGGTAAAACCTGAGAAAAAAAGAAAGCATTTGCCTTTAATTCAACGGACAAAACTACCTGACCTCTACTCACATATTTGGTTTCACGTCCCAAGGATTTTGAAAATGAGGAGTTTTTTTGCTGCAAGTGAAGAAGAAAGACAGAAACTGAATGACACAAGCCCCATGTCAGGGGAAAATTGAAAAAAAATCATCAAATGGCTTATCCATTTGAAACTGTGATGGTCACTTTTAAAAAAAAGAAATGACTGAAAAGATGATCAAAAGAAGTCCTTGGAGAACATGACTCATGGTCTCCCCGAATGCTTCTCTTTATTTTCTCAAACTTAAATTTAAGTTTAACATGTTTTATTGTTACACAACACAGTTTCCTTCATTAATAATAAAAAAAACTGATGTTTTCATGCATACTTTCCCCCCCGCTGAGTTTGTACAAGCATCTAGCTTAAGAGCGCATATCCCATGGATGACATCTTCACACAGACGCACACATACAGACACACTTGTTTTCTCTGGAAATTATAGGAAGCATTCTCCTTTGATAAATAATGGACAGATGTCCTTTCATTTCTTGTACTCATACAGTTAAAATTCACTTTTATCCCACTTCCAGCTTGTGTTTCAGTAAAACAGTACAGAGACTCATTTCTTTGGCTCCAAGGCTACTGCAGTTCTGTATTTATCATTTTCTATTATATCTTACTTCAGTAAATCAAGGTTTTAGCTATATATAGATACATATATACTTTTTTTTTTTGGCTGAAAGCTAACATCCATAACTGCCTGCCTGCTCCTGCTGAGGAATGATGAAACTCCAATGAGGATGCTTGAGCATCCAAAATGATGCTTGTGACATTGATTCACATTGTTATTCTGGGTGCAAAGAGCTGTGGCTGAGCATGTTTATTCTTTTGCTCTTTATTGACCTAACCAAACAGCAAGAGATGGCAAAGTTTTAGCCAGCTTTGCATCACCATGTGTGCAACACTGGTGTTGATGTGAATTTTTGACATTTTAACACTTTTCAGAATTACATTGCTAAAAGAATAAAAACTGAATTTTTGTTAATCATTACAAACTCATATTGCATGGACAAGTAATGGTCTAATTTTTAAGTGTTAGCTGACCAAGACATTGATCAGCTACCACTAGTCACACAGGCCTAGAGACCAGTCAGTAACCTCCATGGTAACCACTGATCACTAGGGAAAACTGTCTATTCCCTGACTGGTTGGCAAGTGTTTGCTGGAGGTTGCTGGCTGTTGCTCAGTGAAATCAGTCGCAGAGGGGGTGCGGCACCAAGAACCTCCTCATGATTGATTTGGTCACCAGCAGATCGGAGCAGTCGTCTGTAGTTTGCATGGAAGATGACCATTTGTCTGAAAACACTCACTAACTAACCACCAAGCAATAGTGAAACTTGAAAGAAACTAGAAACACCATCAAAGCTTCACCTTCAAAGTAAAAGCTGTGCCCTACCGCTGCAACCAACGTGTTTCAAAAGGCTTTTACTTTGATGGCAAATGTTGTTTGTTACTAGTTTGCATGTACTCTTTGCAGTTTCATTACTGCTCAGTGAGCAGGTGGTGAGTGTTTGCAGACAAGTCGACATCTTCCATTCAAACTGTGGGCGACCGCGGCAATCTGCCAGTCAGAAAAGCAACCAAAGGAGATTTTCGGTGCAGGTAAGGTAAGGTAAAGTTTATTTATTAAGCGCTTTTCACAGACAGTCACAAAGTGCTGTACAACAGAAAAGAGTCAAATAAGAAAATTATAATAGCCAATAAAAAGACACAATAAAATGCAATCAATAAAATTCTCAACAGAAAGCCTGTTTAAACTAAAATGTTTTGAAGTGCTTTTTAAAAGAGCCCAGAGTTAATTAAGTGTAGTTGTAGTGGTAGATTGTTCCAAAGCCTTGGTGCCGCAGACTTAAAAGCTCTACCCCCCATAGTCTTTAGTCATTTACGAGGAACAACTAACAAATTCTAAGCCTGTGAACAGAGACTGTGAGCAGTAGTGTGTTTTGCAAGAAGCTGAGATGAATAATCTGGTGCAGCACCTTCTTTGTGACTGATTTCACCTTGGGCTGGGGCCCAAGACTGATCTGACACCATTCTCAGATGTGTCCCAGTTCAGTATGAAGCTGAAGTCAGAAGCCAGTCACCTTAGGTTAGCGTGAAGACAGAAACAGCAACCTGGCTCCATGTAAGCATAAGCTGTGTATAAAAAAATAAACTGGCATAGCCTCTGGGACTGAAAAGTTTGAAACCAATGCAAAAGTGCACTAAAGCTTCTTTCTGTGTAATAGGATCAGGGGGTAACTGAAGTTTGATTTTATAGAAGTTTATGGAAAAATTACTATACTTTTTGATTTACTGCCAATTTAAAGCTTTTCTTCATCACTTTATGCCTTCAACTGCTAGTTTCATGACTTTAATATACCATGAAACTAATCTTGGAAATTATATTTTTAAACATTAATCATTTAGATAAGAAAATAGAAAATACTGTGGGTTCAGATCCATTCCCACCCTGTTTCATACAATATTCAAGCCTAAATACTTGTCAGCTAAGTAAAGTGTTTGATCCTCCAGCTTCATAGTTTCACACTGGTATTATCTTGGCATAAAAATTATAAAGGAAAAATAGCTTACATGCTGTTAAAGAGATATTTTACCTGTAGACCATTATTGGTTGTCGGTGACTTGGAGGGCTACAGAGGCGGGGTTGTTTTGCAGTTAACGGATGAAAAAAAAGAACCCGTTAAATCACTTTCAATACCATATTTGTACTTGTTTAATTTCATAATAACAGTGAAATAAAATGCTGAACTCACTGCAACAGTGGAATTTGCCAATATCTCGTCAATGACGGCATAAAGTTCCTCCGACTGCTGCCGGAGTTGAGCAGGCGAGCACATCTGTAGAGAGCATGAAATTATTGATGCCGTTTTGCAAATTTTGGGGTAAATAACAGCCTATGTGCTGTGGTACCTCTGTGTGGGTGTCTGATGCGAAACCTATGTCCATCGTGTCATGGTAACTCACTTCTCTCTCAACCTGCTCATCTATCGCCTGTGAATGCAAAGAGAGAGAAAAGATTGTGCTTCCTTTCCAAGAATAGTGGTTTCACTGGAGCAATAGCGTGCAATTCATTACAACATCTTCTCCAGACAGTTCCTATTCATCCACTCTATATTCTTCACAGGCGTGACTCCTTCGTCTACATCATACAGCAGTGTGAATAACACAGCAATGTGTTTTTGTGTCTCTCTGAGCCTGATATGACTTTTAATAAAGCTTTAAAAACTAATGTTCTTTTAGATGCTTTTAAATCCTTATGAGATGAAGGGGGAAGATGTCTTCTTTTTTTTGCAGTTACAAATAAAATGTCATTCTTTATAAACCTGATTAGTAGATCTTAAGCTTTACCTTAAATTACTCACATCATGCTCACACTGCCTGCATCATTTCATACTGGATAGCTGGATATTAAACAGGATAACAAGACAAATTAATGAGATTAGAGTCAAAAATGAACTCACTTGCTGATCCAGTAGAAGGGTGTTTGTGGGAATTGCGGCGAGGGATTTGTAGCTTAACTTAATCTTGTGCGTCTGGAGACAGAAGAATGGACAATGAATATAAATTAATTTACAATTCAAATTTCTGCATTTTATTCGAGATAAACTTTATAGACAGTCTGGTGGAAATTGTTTAACAGGCATGCTTTATCTCCCACTGGTGCTGGCTGCTTATCATGCAAAACAGTCAAATTCGGAATTGCCCAGCAGTGAACTGAAGTGTTGTAGCCTGTGGAAACTACATCACAGAGGAGGCCTGTTTGATGGATTATATTATGAACACGCTTAGTTTTCCCTCACTGACAGGCAAGAAAACCAGATTACTGTTTTATCAACTTCTTTTCCCCTGTTGGCTTGAAATAAATTCAATTCCTGGTGGTTAATACTCAGAATTTTGCACCCTTTCACTTAATTTCAGCTTTTTAAAAACTTTGGTTTATAAGCCAGAAAGATAACAGATTATTAGCAGTGCACTGGAAACTGCTGCAAAGCAATGAATGAGTGATGGCAAAGACAAACAGATAAAAGAGACATCTAAAATCAGCTCCACACAGACGACAGCGCTTGATATCCTCATATCGAGTGCGAGAAGTCTGTTTTTAGCCACACAGCGCGTTAGAACAGTATGTCAGAGAGAACATAGTAAATAATATCCTCACTTTAAACAAGTCATGCACACTGCAAGGATAGAAGCTACCTTTCTTTTTTTACCCTCCCTGTCACTGCAGTCTGATATTCCACTCCCCGGCCTTGGAGAGGGCGTGGAGCGCAGGGAGAAAGGAGACGGGGTGAGATCTCTGATTGGTGGAGCAGGAGAGGGTGTAGGTGTGGGAGAGCTGGTGGGCGAAGGCCATCCAGAAAAAACAATGGGTGTGTAGCGGGAAGATGACAGGCAGGGGGCTTTGCGAAAGCCCTGTGAGTGTGTGGCACCTTTGGGGTCAGGGCGGCTCCTCTCTGATTCGCACCTTCCCGTGGGATTTTGGGAAGGAGGGAGAGGTGATGCTGTGTCAGCGTGAGCAGGGAAAATCGCTGCACATGAGTGAGAAGGCTGAAGATGAGGAGGGAAGACAGGTGAAGATCTCAGTTGTTGAGAAAGCGAGCGAAGCTTCGAGAGTGATGAATTTGGTTGGGAACTCCATTTCTGGTTTGCAGAAGTCTGTGGCTCATTAATGAGTTTGGGGGACAGGGATATGAGTTTTTTAAAGTTATTATCCGCACGGCCCTTGAGGAACATGTGATTACTGCCAGGTTTCAGCTCAGGGGACTTGGAAATGGAAATGTGTGTGCGGGGCAAGGTTTTGGAAGTTGTACAGTCTATTTCTTCACACTTTGGTGGAGAAGCAGATAGGACGTTTGAGCAAAATACAGGAGTTTGGGGTAGAGTGTTGCTCTTCATTGGCTTTGAGCATCTTTGAACTTGAGATGGCGTGTATGTTCTGTTGAGCTCATTTGACTGACATGTTGGAGTTGCATTGATGCACCTGTTTGGTTCCCTGCAATGGTGGCTCTGAATGTCTATAGATGCCAGTGAGGAGAACCGAGATGATAACTCGAGGGGAATGGAGGCCACACTGGAGGCTGCTGAGCATGCGTTACAGAAGGACAGGGTCACAGGGTTAACAGGCCAACAGGGGGTGTAAGGTCTCTTCAGCGCTGAGGACAGGACAGGAAGACGACCTTTTCTCAGGATAGCAGTGAGGAGAGACAGTCTGGTGAGAGGAGGCCGATGCCGGGGATGGGGGTTCTGTGAGTAGACAGAGGAGGAGAGGCTCTCACAGGATGAGAAACAGGTCTGAGGGATGTGAATCAGACTAGAGCCAGGAGCAAGAAAGTGCCTCTTGACCTGGATCACAGAAGGGGTGAAGACACCAGAGAGGACAGATGAGCAGGGAGAAATGGTACGACTTAAGGAGGCAGGAGAAGTGACAGAGGAAAGCTGCACAGCAGACCAGCTCTTTTCTCTGTCCAAGCCATCTGAGAGGATGGACTCCCTGGAAGAAGCCAGGGTGGGAAGCAGGTCTGCAGAGTCTGTGGGGCTTGATCTGTCTTCTGACACAGACGTTCTATTTGTACAGCAACCCAAGCTAACCTCCACATGTCCAGAGGTGTGGTGACACTGCTGCTGGGAAATGTCCCTGTGTTTATCAGCAGCTGTTTCCATGGAGGCCGTCCTTGTGGCTGCATCGTTGGGTGTATTTTCAGACTGGGCGCTGACTGAAGGAGAGGCTTTGGTTTGAGAGAGGCTCACATGAGCTAGTGAAGGCTTCGACTAAAAAAAAAAGAAAAAGAAAGAAAAACAGGAGAGTTTTTATTTTTATTTTCCTGTGTCTTATCTGAAAATGTACAAATTTACACCTCTGGAAGTAATTACAGAAAATGGACTGTTGATGGAGCAACAAGCTCCGTCAGTTGTGGCTGATTTGTTGAAATGACTGTATTGTTTTTTTAGGTCCAATTGAAATGTCAGATTTGAAAAGCAATACACGCACACCTTGGACAGTCGTGTTATTTTTAAATTAATCTCCTGACAGTGCTTCTTTAGTGAATGTCAGTTCGCCAGATTTAACTTTACATTTTAATTTAAGCCCCTACAGAAATATATATACCACAAACACATTTCTGCATCATATTATGCCAAAGCTTTTTTGTTGTAGCTTGCTCATGACATTGAGAGTTGTACTTACTTGTGGTAGGGTTATGTTTCCTGCTCCTCCCTCCACAGAGTCCTTGATAAAGACCAACTCTGCTTTGATAATATCCCCATCTGACATGCTTGTCCTGCTTGTCTTCTCATGGGACACAGCTATGTTCTGACAGGGGAAAATGAAGCAAATGTTGAACAGAAACTGAGCGAGTGAAACCTGAGGTGAACATCAGTGACCCTTTCTGAGCTCGGGGGTGTGCTTGGTTTCTCCACGCCACATCCCCCACACATATAACTCACATGGGCACGCACATGTCCTGCAGACACTGGTGTAGTACATACGTCATGTGAACAACTGACACAGGGTCTGTGTATGTATTAATAAGATGTTAAGTGACAACAGAGAGTGTCAAAAATCAAAGCCTTATTTTTTTATGTGTATTGATATGGCGTGTTTACCACCAAACCTGGGACTTACAATTTACATTTTGGACTTGTGGTGCCCTTTTAACATCAATCCTCTTACCAGGAGATAATTAGAAGAAAAGTTAATAACAGATAATCCTTTAAAATATGAGGCTGCAACAGGAGCCTTCTGACCTGAACATTTACACAGTTTGAACCTGTTTCTCCAGCTCTCAACCCAATCAAAATGTCTATTTCTATACAACTGTATGATTTTTAGATTAATTAAATAAAACAAAAGTTAAAAGCTTTCTGCAGGGTAAGATGTTTGGTTATTGAACTACAATCAGGATAACAGAGTGCCCTGAGTTTCATATTCAGTCCTATTGCTGAATGGAAATATCCCTGACTATATTGACTATATAGCTACAATTTCTGAAATATAATGCATATTAGAAGCATAAAATCTTCTATGGTGTTTAATTATGTTGAGTAAATGTCTGTCAGAGGAAACCTGAGCACCCAGAGAACCCATGCAGACACAGGAAGAGCTCTACACTAAATGGCACCAGCTGACCAGCAGGTTTGTGTCATGGTCCTGGGTCAGGTTACCCAGCGTTTTGAGTTTTTTGGACATTGACATTTTTGTTTATTTGAATTATCTATTTGATTCCTGGTTTGTTTAGTATTTACATTTACTTCTTGTATTCTTCTTTAATGTATTTAGTGCTATTCTTAATACCCAGTTGCTTTAGTCTCATTCCTCCCTCAAGTCAAGTCATGTAAAGTTTTTAGTTCTTTCATGTGTCTGTGTTTCCCCTGTTTAGTTATCTCACTTCCTGTTTTATGTTGAGAGTTTGTGTTCCTTGTGCATTGCCTTCAGTTTTGCGTCCCTTGTCTCGTCTCATGGGATTTGGTTCACCTGTGTCTCGTTCTCCCCAGCTGTCTCCAGTTTCCCTATTTACCCATCTGTGTGTATATATAGTGGCTGTCTCTCCTGCCCTTTGTCACTGTCTGCTCTTTTTCCCCAGTGAGGTTTCCATTTCTGTCACTTTTGGTTTTCTAGTGAGATGTTCCAGCAGTTTACTGTTTTCATTTCACTTTGGACTTTGTGTTTTCTGCCCTTTTGGATTTACCACACACAACCTAATAAACAGCTCATCCTTGGTTTCATTCAGTCTCCTGGCATCTGCATTTGGGTTGTGACTCCTTTCCTGCTCCACAGGTTCTGAAGCATCTTCAGAACTTGACAGTTTGAACCCAGAACTTTATTGGTGTGAGGCGACAGCTAACCACTGCACCACCTTCTCACTATCGTCTCGTATGTTTCATGGAGCCAGTATTTTACACGTTCATTTTGCTTTCATTTTTTACTTTTCCTTTCTGGTGTTTGGTTAAAGTTAGGATAAAAGAAAAACAAATACTAATAAAGTCAAATCAAATAGAATTTGGTTTAAAACGCACCGTTTCACAGTGTTAATCACATATTTCCAGGCAAACTGCTAAGGTGTGAAACTAAGTTTCCAGAGTCACGACACCACAGCGCACATATTCCTGCAGCCTTGTGGTATCTATTTTAGACACTGAGGAACTTTAGTTGAACTCTATTAAAACTACCCTGCACATTAAAAAAGGATGCCAAAGGGGTACCAATTGCATTACTATGTGAAGACATAGTGGGAAGAGTTTGGGTTCAGTCCAAAGTTAAAAACCAGCACATATCAAGCTCACTGACTGACACAAGCAAGACTGTTTCCCTCTGCTTCAAGACTGAGGGCTACAAGCAAGTAGACTGTCTAGCTCCATAGTTAGCTAGTAAGGTTTCCAACATTAGTGTCGGAATTACACAGGTTTTGTATCAATTTAAAATGATTTTAGAACTTTAATTTCACTTTGTGATGAAGTGATCATCAGTATTTATTAGCAATGCCCAAAGATAGTCAAAAATAAGGCTTTTTCACTATTTTAGATATAATTAATATCAGTGTGGGTAACTGTAAATGCAGGAATTCAGTTTAAAGCAGGATTATCTGTGAAAATAGATGTTGAGGTAAAACATGTAACTGGTCATTATATAAATCATACAGACATGAACAGACTCTCCCAGGCATGGCAATTTGGATGCTAAATATACATACAACACCATCTTATAATGACAACGTTCAGATTTCTGAACCAATTAAAAAAATTCTCGCAGTGCTTTTCTTTTGCCTGTAATGTGGAGAAGCAGTAATCAAAGCAATGAAAGGCTGCCAGAATGATATTCATTTCTCAGACTGTGTTCAGCATAAATGTCATCTTATATCAATAAGATTATCAAATACCTTGTGTCAAATGTAATTATATTTAGAACCTATATGAAAGTGAGTCACTGCAGTGTTTTCATATCTCAGCTAAATTCAGTGTCTTGGATTTCATGATTTTTGATAACTGTAGTGATCTGGACAGTTGGCTGGAATTTCAAAGTCTTTGAAATGTGCTGCCAAAGAAAAAAAAGTGCAATTACAAAGTCACACAAGAGTGATAAATTATTGCCTGTATGGTGCAAATATAATAACTTAACTTTCACTGGTGTTGTTCTGGTGTATGGCCAGTTCTTAACTAACTAATATAAAAACATTTGTTTGTTATGGTTGCTTTTAAATATTAGCTTAATTAAGTCCCTCGTCCTCTGGCAAGAAACTGAAGAAGATATAGCGCTGGGTATTTCAGAAAGAAATCTGCTCACTGCTCAGCTAATTTATACAGTTGAAGGCAATCTGTGATGCACAGTGTATTGAGTAGGAATAGAAAAGAAGAAAAAACTCAAAATGAGATAGTAATTATGGGAAGAATCTCAGCCTTCTATTTCAAATCAATGGCGGCCAATCAGAATGCAAACTAGTAAGAAGTTGAGGCTGCACTAACCAATTTAACATACCTCACAAAGAGATGTGTCTTTCCTCTGAACAAGAACGATGTGCAGGCTGCTCTAAATCACATTGGTGAATTAATCAGCTCTTGAATGTCTCACTAGGAATTCTTCACATTCTGTATATTGTCATGTCAATATAGGAGCGAGCTCACTTCAGGGAGTATAGACAACAGGATCAACCAAAGTAAGCAATGCATGCCGTTATGGGATTTTAGGATGCCAAGCTATAGAGACCAGGTGGAGGTAGATGTTGGAGTTGTGTTTATTTAGCGGACATGAAAACACAATAGCATGGTGAACCCTGAGCTATGGTGAAGCTACACTACACTGCACCACAAGGCTGTTACTATTATGCATATTATGAAAGGCATAGTTATCCCAGAGAGCTGTGTGGACCATCCCAACTTGAGGCTACAACTCAGCAGAAACCAGGCACCCACTGTAATAAACCAGTGTCATCACAAACAGAAGAATAATAGGAAAAGTATGCTCACTAATTAATCTGCCCCTCCAGTTGAGTGAC
This sequence comes from Heterochromis multidens, assembly GCA_015108495.1. Taxonomy (NCBI): domain Eukaryota; kingdom Metazoa; phylum Chordata; class Actinopteri; order Cichliformes; family Cichlidae; genus Heterochromis; species Heterochromis multidens. The sequence goes on along the minus strand of VUQS01056299.1, from coordinate 1,460 downwards.
AGACCAAACAAAGTCAAATCTGCATCCTGGCCTGTCAGCTGCCATGGCTTCACTTCTAATAACCATATAACGTCTCATTAAGAAAGACAAACCAAGGATGGAGATAACTGAGCACAGTCGTTTGTCAGTCTGCTTCACTCACAGATGGACCTCTAGATGTTATGACACTGAATTCATTAAAAGAAAAAGGATTTGGGGGATTGTGTAGACAGGCTTGTCCTAAAAGAGGGAAGTGAGTCAACGAAATTGCTCCAGATTTGTGGGAAATCTTTTGCTCCCCAGCAGAGAGCTAGATCAGAAGAAAAATAGCACCAATCTAATGTCTTTGCATTTGGGTTGCCAACCCTCCATTAATGGCCACAAGGCTCCCAGAATTGGATTAGTCCTGTAGAAATAATTAAAATGAAACTATCTGAAAGATTGTTATGGAGTGTTTTCTTACACTTCAAATGGTGGGATCAACTGTTCATGTTAAATCTCAGTTTTAACAAAAGCTAAACTGAAACGAAGAATGAATAAAAATGTGAAACTGCGTGAAACTGATGGCACCCTGTTAACCTGAGTGTAAATTATCAGCAGCTGAGCAGGGAAGATTGCATTAGTGGAGCCAAGTAGGCCTTTTTCTGTGCTTAATGGAAAGTGGTGTGAAAGTGAGTTTTTAACTCAGCTTCACAGAGTGTATAATTTGAGAGCAGAAAGAGCCCTTTTTCGCTATTCTTCCTCTCAGATGTCTTTCTTTTATCCAGAATCACAAGGACTTAAGCAAATAATGGAGACAAAGAAACAAAAAGAAAGCTTTATTTCAGGGGTGTCTTGTGTATGTTGAAAATTCAAAGCATGCCACTCAGTGAGGCACCACCATAGACAGGCTGTACTGACTGTGCTAACAAAATGCTATGTATTGTTTTTCATTATTAATTATTTTACATTTATCCCAAAAAGTTGAATCTGTTCATCTGGACGTGGCGTTTTTTAGTGGGAGAAACGTTTCGTCACCTCTGGTGACTTCTTCAGTCTCAGCTGACTGCAGGCTTCCCCAACCTTATAAACAGTACATTTGCATAATGACAGAAACCAGCACCACTGACTAACAGTGGGCCATTTGGTCAGTTTCATGATCAATAGTATGCAAATTGTCATGACCATTGATCAATGGCCATGAGTACCATTCACAGAGATTGGGGAATGGCTGAAATCACAGCATTGTAAGATGGTGACAGATGTACCCTTAGGCCCCCTCCTCGGTTCAGAGATGGTCTTTCCCTTTTCACGTAAATGGCCTCCTTGACTCCCCGTTCAAACCAGCGTTCCTCCCTGTCCAGGATGTGTACATCCTCATCACTGAAGGAGTGGCCACTGGCCTGTAGGTGTGAATAGACTGCGGAGTCCTGGCCTGACGAGGTAGCTCTTCTGTGTTGTGCCATCCTCTTAGCCAAAGGTTGTTTGATCTATGTATTGAT
>VUQS01056292.1:0-24801 GCA_015108495.1 Heterochromis multidens | reverse complement strand
AACCGATTTGCTCAGGAACAAATAAAACACTGAAATAAACCAAACATTAACCGTTAGATATCATTATGTGAATTATATCTCGTGTTTAACCTCCACTGTGTGGTGAAAGCCAGCGGGGGCTTTGAAAACAATGTGCCGGGAGTCAGGCCTTCTTGCCGGGTATAGTGAGCCTCGCCCGCCTGGTCAGCTGACAGCTGGTGAGGTGAGCTGGCTGTTAGACCAGCGGGAACGGACATCTCCGAAAATGTTGGAGGACTTTTGCAAATACCAATGTCTTAATAAATCGAGCCAATATTTGAAGTTTACACATCTACATTGTCGCCTAAAAACATCTTAAAAGTTTATTTTGTGTCACAGAAAAAGTAATATTTCAAACTTTACTTACAGTTTTAGCGGGTCTTATCTGCCATTGCCGTTTTTGAGTTTCGGACAAAATGCATTCTGGGATACTTTGCTGCACCAAGCACACACAAGTCATCACCGATGCATCCTCGATAGAAGGGGTGGAGCGAGAACACATCTGGGCATTTTGAGCGTACTTGACTTGATGTGTACTTTGAATTGTAGCAGTACTTGGGCTGCGACTGATGACGTTTCACAAGTCCGCAAGAACACAAGTACACACAAGTATTAGCATTAGCATTAGTAGCATATTGAGAAACGGCCAATATTCTGATCGCTCCTGATTGTTTTGGGGTTTTTTTGACAAAAGTTTATGAGCTTAATCGACAAGTATAGTACATTCTCTAAACACAACAGGTAGCTAACAGGAGCATGGATTTTCCAACACTAATAACTTGACAGAAATTGGTTTCTTTGTGCTCACAGTTCAGGGTCTGATAAAAGAGTAGGTTATATATGGAAGCTTGTTTCCGCCACTGAAGAAAAAAAAATCCATAAATCTAAATTTCGAGTTAGGTATCTCAAAATTTCTAGTTATTTTTTCAAAATTTCAAGTTATTTTCTTGAAATTTCAAGTTATGGATAACAATTTTTTATTCTTCAGTGGGAGAAACAAGCTTCCATATAATTAGCATTGATATATGAAAAGAATTAGGTTTTATCAACTGCTTTGTAGCACGGCATACCAGGATATCTTTGTCTCGCTCCGACACACACTTGACCACCATTGCCGGGAACGATCTCATCAGGAAGAGACAGACAGTGCTTCCTGTGCACAAGACATAAGGTCGTATGCATAAAACAGTCTCACAGTGCCCCCATGTGAAAATAATATGCAACAGCTCTAAAATGAAAAAAAGGGGTTTAGTAGCCCAGTACTTCACATGGGTTACACCAGCAAGAACTGTTGAAAAGCATATCAGTGATTTGATCACAGACCATAGTTTGATCATATTTGCAATTTCCACCAGTTGTACGTCTGTGTTTGTAAGGCAATATTTCCATAAGGCATCAAGGTATTCACATTCTGGGTTTTTTTTTTTGAGACATGTAGAGGGACCCTCTGGCCACTGTCACTCACAATTTGGAGATTTGTTAGTGCTTCCATTATGAAATTACAGTCATTCATGTGTAGCATCTCCCATTTAGCTTGGCCTTTTTTTTGGTATTTATGGGGTGTATAATATCTGTCAATTTAACCACTTTTGCAGTAAAATATTTTTATACAAGAATCTATTTCATACCTGAGAATGAAAAACACTATTGTGTTTTGTTCTACTTAAAGTAGCCATATCTCAAAAACTAAAGCACTTTTGGGGGTCCTCCCTCTAGCCTACTAGTTCTACTGGTCGTTTATTTGCAACAGTAAACAGACTACTGTGGACAGTAGCCAACAAACAACATATAGCTTACAGTTAGCTTTCTGAATTTGTCTCATCTTCACCTCTCATGTAGGCTCACACTCTCTAACTTGCATGGGAAAACAATAAAATGTTCCCCTCCAGTGTGCTACACCACAAAATTCTCTTTCTTAGGCAACTGAAATGACTGACAGGCTTCACAGCTTAGAAGCCAGTGCTACAATATAAGTGTGTTTCTGTCTTAGCTGAACAACTATTTTCAACACAGTAACACTAAAATTATAAACATTAGAGCTAATATGTCATCCAGTCTGTTACAGTATAAGATATATTAATGAAATGTAGTTTGAAGTTGCCATGTATACAATATTGCAAGAACATTAGCTTTTAATCTAAAATAGAGGTGCTAATATTTCCAGAACATATGCTATATGGTTCACCAGGAATACAAGAAATATTGTCTCTTCCTGTAGTTTTGATGAACAGTTGCTATTGATGATATGGCCTCCTCTGACAAATCAACCCATTTTACAATGTTGTGTGAGAGAAACAGAGAGAGAGACAGTTTATGTTACACTTTGTTGATAGGCGTTTGTGTGGAAACTTACAAAGTTACAAAGTAATGTATCTTGAGTCCAGGGTTTGCCTATTTGCCTATTGCACTGGCATCTCTTTAGGCCTCATATTTAAAATTTCAGTAAAAAGCTATAAAGTATAAATTTAATACTTTGAATCAACTTCAGAAACATGGCTGTAAACAGTTAGTGCAAACTTTTTTAAAAAGTCCCTTGAATTAAAGTCTGCACTTGAATCACAGTTTGATTGTTTGATTTAAAATTTACTCTGGTTGAGTCAAAACTACAAAAACTGTGTCTTTAGACACTTTAGACACAACTTTAGAGGCAATGCTACATACAAGATTTGGTTTATCAAGAGATATTTTAAAGGGCATACAAATTAAATTAAATGTAAGAGTTGTAAAGTCTCATCAAAAGGGAAAAAAAAAAGTGGAGGGCATATGGGCCAGCTACCCAATGGGCCTGAACTGGCCTCCATCCCTCCAGTACACAAATAAATACATTCATATACATAACAATACATATAACACAAAGAACAGCTTCCTTTAAATAAGGGCAACCCATCAACTGCTCCACCCTGACATTCCTGAAAAGAAGATGGAAGATATGAGGAATAGAGAGAAGAGGTAGGAAATAAAGAAATGAAAACACAAATGGGGGTGCAACCGTCCCCACAACTAACCTAAAACCATGTGCGTGTGTGCATGTGCGTTTTGCTTAACCTCTAGTTTATGTTAATAGACCAAAAGGTTCAAGAGTTAGGGGGGAAATGAGAAGCCTAGGCAATCAAGACTGGGCAAGAGTGGAACAGCAGCTGGCCAGCAGATTCTGGGAATTCAGGTTGATTCATTCATACACACACACACACACACACACACACACAATCTAGTCACAAACCTAATTCACAAAGGGGCATAGACTTTACTTCCCTGTTTCTAATTGAGATGTATTGCTCTGTGTTCCACAGCTTAGAGATGCCTCAGCATACACACTCACTAACCTCCATGGCCTTCAGCCATGTACAGCAACTCCCTAACCATATCCTGAGGACCTCCAAGGGTCCTTGGGGAAGTGGAATAAGTTACCTAAATTCAAGGGGTCTTTCTGGGCTCCATTGGTCTTCAGTGAAAAATGTTAATTTAATTTTACAGAAATGTAACACACAATGAATTTAACCCACCAGAGACCTTTATATCATAGGTCTATATTGTAGATCTATGATTTTTTTTTTCAGTGGGCCATGTTTTTTTGTGTGTTAGTTTCATAATGTACATTTCTTTCATTTTCCATATCCTAAACATGAGCACTTATTGAGTAATTCACAAAAAGGAAAATTGCAGCCTAATGGTGGAGGTAATTATTATGCAGACAGTAGAATGATATTATTAGAAGTAATAAGTGAGGATTATACTTCATACTTAGTGAACTGGCATGGATGAGGGCCCTGCAAATAAAACTGGAATCAGGGGGATTAATCATTGAGATGTGTCAGAGTTAAATATCAATTGTCAGAAATGAAACATTTCAATTCACATATTGGAAACACTTTAGGCCCATTTTATCAGTGGTTTCTCCTCAGTTATCTCTGTCAAAGTTATTATCATTGGTACTGCCATCAATATTACATCCATCAACATCTCCAGGACCATCTGTCTAAATGTTTGCAACTGGTCAGTAGTGGCCACTCACTGCCACTATACTATGATCGTATGAACCTCTTCAGAAGCTCACATCCCCCAGTCAAAATCTTTAATGCACTGACTCTAGTGCTGTTCTGACTTCATAATTAGGATAACTCATTCAAAAATCATTATAATTATTACGATGACCAGAATTATTATAATCCTCTTTATTATATTTGGCAGATATTTTTGGATGGTGGCACAACACTGATTTGCAGTAAAGCTGAATTGCATTTAAAGCAGGGTTAAATTAACATGGGAGTGGAAAACTGATCCAGTAGCTTTACAAACAGCAGATGTTTTATGCCAGTAAGGCTACACTGATCAGTCACAACAACCACCTGCTTAAAATTGTTTAAGTTAACCTCGTGCTGCCAAAACTCTGCACAGGATGTCTGGGGGTGTCCTGTGGTGTCTGGCAATGAAACATTACCAGCTGTTTTTTAGCATTAAATTAACTACATGTTTCGGTTTACATCAGCATATTTCAAATGTTCTTTTTCAAAATTGTTTTAAGTACTTGAAAAAAGTAGTTTTTTACTTGAGGTCAATACTGCACAGTATTGGAACTTCAAAATAGAGGAATCACGACACGTTTTAAAGCATTGATTCAAAATGCACACCACCACAATTCTGGTGGATACTACCATTCTTGACCTTGAAATAAATGCTGAAACAATGTATTGAAGTCTGCTACCTTCTTCTTTCAGACACACAGATGTTTGTCTTTAATTCTCCTGACCCAGCAGGGTGCCTTTGTTTGTTCTCATAGATATCACACTGGGAATCTTCCTGTTGGACTTCCATATTCCATATTGATTCCATACTGCATTTTAATGGATTGTTAAAACATTTCAGTGCATCTCCTCAACTTTAACTTACCATGAGTGTTTTTCTTCACAAACTTGTGAGGATCCAGTCATCGTTACCTGTTCTGAGGTCATTAGTAGCCAAGCAAGCAAGTTTAACTTCATAAAAGCAATTTAAAACAAAAATAGTTTAAACACAAGTGAAATATATTTTTAATACAAAATACACAGGTATAAACCAGGCGTTTGAGCCTTTTATCTGGAGGGTTCTATTTGTAAGTTTTACAGTGACACTAGCATTAACATTTTGTTTGCAATTCAGTATGCTGCATGCCATGGGTATTTAAGCAAAAATTATTATCAAAAGAGTCATGTAAACAGGCCAGCTTGTTAGGAGATTTGTCGTCATAACCCTCCCTTCTGGGTGAGAGGATGCTGCCCTGTCTGTCACCGCTTCTCACTCCTCATTTCATTTTGACTCTGATGACAACCTGACTGCACCCTTCTTTTCTGTCAGGACAATGGGAAGTGGGCTAGTTAGCTAGCTGCCATTGTTCCTCCATTCAGTTCAATTCAATTTTATTTATATAGTGCTATTGATTTGTAGGCACTTCATATTGTAAGGTAAAGACCCCACAATAATACACAGAAAAGCCCAACAATCAGATGACCCCCTATAAGCAAGCACTCGGCGACAGTGGGAAGGAAAAACTCTGTTTTAACAGGAAGAAACCTCTGGCAGAACCAGGCTCAGGGATGGGCAGCCATCTGCTGTGACTGGTTGGGAGTGAGGGGAGGGAAACAGGACAAAAGACACACTGTGGAGGAGAGCCAGAGATTAATAATTACTCATGATGAAATGCAAAGTGGTGTAAAAAACACACAGCGAGTGAAATGTAAGTGAAAGTGTAGTATTTTATTTGTATGTTACTTAACATGAATTATTGATAACTTGGAACTCTTCTCTAAATTTCGTCACTTCTGGCTGCAGAAAATTAATTTTAGAGTGCCATAATGTTGAAGTGCAGGCTTCAAAATGCAGAATCCAGTAACCAATCGGTTACATAGTGGCGATGTCCATCTTTTATCTACAGTCTATTAGACCAATCTATTTATCTGGCTTAAATTAGCAGCCTTTACTGTCAGGAAAAAGTAGCAAAGTAGCAAAAGACTGGCGGAAATGGTCCCACACTGTTGACAGACATCCAAAATCTTAACAGGCTCCAATGTGTGCGAGCCACAGTTAAAATAAGGAATTCAGTTAATTACAGTACACAGCTTATGATTTATTTTAGCTGTGCCAAGGAACATTACACTCACAAACATTCACCCTCGAACCTGTGAGATAATCTTAGGGCTTAACACCTATAATTAACAAAAACACTAACTACTATGCGCTGCTTTTTTTAGACCAATTAAAAGAAAACATGTTCGGCCTTTATTTTACAAGAGGTTTTGGTCAGCCAGTAAAGCAACATGAAAGGAAATCTCTGGCTACGTCAGCACTTTGGGGCTGCATGGAAAAATGTACAGTCACCCGAGGAAACTAGCTTTAAACTAAGTGCATGTCTGCTCAGTATCTGCTTAAAGAAGCTTCTTTGGCATTTATGTTTCTAACCACAATCTGCTTGGCTGTGAAAACAATGGGATCTCATCCAGAATAAGTGGTATGGTTGTTCTACAGATGTTTTCACAGATTTCTGTTGCAACCATGAAGTGTATACAAAAGATGCATTGTTCTCAGAGACTACAACCCTACTTTGCAGCACATAGTTTCCTCATCCACACCACTTAATGGCACCGTTACACAACAGCACAGGCTTTAAATCATAGCATTTTATAATGAGTCTATCAGTAAAAATTATAAGTTCACCATTATTTTGGAATGGAGTAGTATAACTTATTATTACAAGATAACACCAGATAACACTATTTAAACTTCCAAACATTACATTTTTCCGAGTCAGTGAGCATTACTATCAACTTGGCCTGCGTTAATAGAATTACTTATCAGCTGTTTACTTATAATTTGCTGTGGCTGCAACTTAACATCCATAAACAGAGTTTCTACCCTTGCTTATAAACCTTCCAACAAAAAGCAGCCTGAGCTAATGTGTTTATCAGCATACTTCTAAGATTTAGTTTGTAGCCAAGTAAATATTAAAGATTCAAATCTAAAACTTAAAGTGAAAAATGTTCTTTAGGAAAATGTCTTGTAATGGTGTAATAACACCCTAACAAGTATGACCGAAGAAACAACACTGTAAGGCAGTAAAAAACAGCTAAGACTTTGATAAACCTATAAGCACAAAACGTCAGAATTAAGGCAATGTGGCATACCAATACATGTTTATGTGCAAGTGGAAAATTCCACATTGCAATGCATTTTGGTCTACTTTTTGTTGAGCACAACTATAGCTGTGAATAGAGAAGTAAACTGCAGTTCCTTTGAACTCTTGCCATATTTTTGCTCAGAGGACAAACTAACTGGGCTGGTCAGGACCTTGGCTTTTCTGAGGACTCCCACTCCATCAATAACACTGTGCCAGACCTAAAGCACTCCAAGTATGTTGTCTGCTAAATTAAGAGGCCTGTCAAGTCCATTTTATGGACCATGTTTCCACACCAGGCAACAATGGAAGAGGATAATCCTGCTTCTATTACATTCCTTTAAAACAGAACTGAGAAATGTTCATTTTGCTGCATGAGAAGACACACTGGAGCCTTTTTTAAAAATTTACATTTATCAAAATAGTTGGCTGCTGTCCAGTAGAAGAAAATAAGAAGGAAATCTGTATTGTTCCACTTGGTCAACCATTATTATCCTCAGCAGTTATAGGAGTGGAAATAAAAAGACCAGTCAGTAATTATGACCTTTGCTTAGCTTGCTGGGATCATTGGCAAGGGAAAAAAAAAGGCAACATGTTCACCAAAAAAAGAATCAGTTTTAAATTCTCAAATTCAGTTTTAATTATAGATGAAAATGACTGAGTCAAACAAGAAGAGATGCTACCCTTTCCTTTATCCTTTGTGCAATCGACACCATGACATGAACCTCAGTTCATTTCCCATTCCTCTCTCAGGGCCCCTTAATGATCAGTAATATCCACCATAACTAAGACCACAAAACTCAGAGATTAAGCAAACAGGAACCAGAGACAGCACAACAAAGCAGCTTCAGGCACAAAACAATAAGTGATCATAAACATGCCACCTCATTATACAGAGGAGACGTATTTATGGTTACTTTGGATACCCTCAGGACGGAAGTCAGTCTGAACTTTCCAGACGAACAGGTCTCTGCTTTCGGCTACATCATAATGTTTATGATTACAACAGAAGGAAGCGTTTATGTTCACGTATCTCTCCGTCTCCACAAGTCTAACGATTACATTTGCATGCAGAAACTCAAGAAGACTTATGTCTTCCCTTTTATTGAGTGCACGTGGTCAGGATGTAATGCATCGTCTTGAAGTGGCAGCTCTCAAAATCACAGCTGGAGCCAAAAAGTTTACATTCCATGAGGGAGAAACTCATGAGGGGAGCGTGTGACATCATGTCACAGAGCTTTGAATGCTTCATATAAACCAGTTTTCCAAATGATCCATTGCTAAACTGCTAAACAGAGCTGAATGTAAACAGGTCCGTAGCAGAGGCCAACCATAAAATGCAATTAGAAAAAGAACTGCAACCTAGATGTGTAGTGTTATAACCAGGCCTAACACACTGCAGTATTGTAATGATTGAATCAGTTAACATCATGCTTAAGTGTTCTAAAGTGCACCAGCCATACACAGTGGCTCTGATTCGTAAAACTTTCCTGCATTTGACCCAAGGCACATTAAGACGCTATAAATCTGATCTGGTGAAATGTACAAAAAAAATTATATATTATATTATGTGATAACCCAACATTATAAAACCACAATCTTTTTGCAAGTTCAGCAATTTTGGTTTATAGGGCATTATACCAACACAAACACTTATACACATCACATTCTGGTCACTTGAGTTTTCGATAACTTTTACAAACCTGATATACACACACACACACACACACACACACACACACACACACACAAATAAATAAAAGACATAGCTTCTAGGCCTGAAAGATGAAGCCAATACGGGTCACTGGTTGTTACTGCCTCTGATGAACAGGTCGACCCAGTATGTCTCAGGCATGTTCAATAAGAGACATATCAGGACTAAATGCTGGCCAAGGATATCTGGATATGCTCCTGATCCAGAAAGGCCTGTACTACTCTCACAGAGTCTGAGTGAGCATAGTCCTGCTGAAACAGCCACAGGTGCAGGTTGGAACACCTCATCTCAATACCTCTGCAGAGTCAGATTTCCACGAAGAACAATCAGATCAGAGATGGAGCTCTCATGGACATGCAAGGCTGCAGCAACACCTTGGACATGCATGCCAGCTTCCAGCATACCAACAGCCTGGCCTCGGTCAACTAGGTCAGTCATGGCATGGTGGCACTGAAGTCAACGTTGTGAATAAAGGTGTTTTTGTGTTCTGAGTACTGGCTTGAGAATGCAGCAGACTGAACAAAGTCTGAGGAGTATGGGTGAATTCATTTATGTTTGGTAAACAAATTGCCAATCTCACCATTGACTAAAACCAATCAACTAGAACCAAAAACTACTCATAGAATATGTTTGGGTTTTCTAACACATTAAAATGATGTTCTGAGAAATGGATTCAAAACAAAGACTGAAAACATATTTTATAATCTAAAACTTGACTAATATGAGCATGCAGTGTTCCTCAGTAACCCCTCACTCATCATGTCCAGTTTTAAAACCTCAAGATGGTCAAAGCGGGACTTTACAAACCAACTGTGCACAGTTACAGCTTTTTCAACACATGGCTCTATCAGTGCTAAGATGCTGAAGCTTTGAGCTTGCAATTTTAATAACTGTTCCAAGAATACAAGACATTAATTGGTTGCAGCCCTGCTTTGAACAGTCTAATTCCATTAGACAGATAAATTCATTTGTTTTGAACTCTTACTTTTCCTCCGGTACAGGTTTTAAGTCCTGCAGAACTTCTTCTGTCTCACATTTTGCCCCATTAATCAATTCTTAAAAAAACAGGAGCGGAGCCAGTGGGAGCTGATGTAAAAACGGATTTAACGTTTCGCAGATGATATGCTCTGGCTGCTTGGGGGGAAATCCTTAATTTACAGCAAAGGTTCTTTAAGGACATTTGGGAGATCAACACATACACAGTTTCTGCATTATACTGCTACTCAGTCTCCATCTCTGGAAGGCATGAGACATAAGTACATGTTGGGATTCAAAAAACTGCTCAGAGCTTTCTTGTGGGATTTTTCATTTAGTAACGGATCCATTATTCTTTATCAACAGTATTGTATCAGTTTAAGCCCCATGTATAATGGTGTAAACAACAAGGGGAAGTTTGAGGTTCTAAAGCAGCTCTGTGACATGACAATCAGTGCTTTTAGACAAGTTATTCTTACCAATGACATGAGGCTTACCCAAAGTATTCAGACCAGCAGCTTACCAATAGCCATGATGTCATTGGCCCATTACCTCAGCCACTGAGAAGGATCTCTGCTTGGCTAGAGATGACATAATGTGCAACCAAAAGGGGAAAAAATCCCTTTGGTTGCACATTACTCCCATTTTCTCCCACTTTCTCTCATTCTTGTCACACCACTTTGATGAAGTAGACAGGTCTGTCTGTAGCTGCCTGTGCCTAAACTGTTTAACACTATTATTAGTTGCAATTCAGAGCTCTGTACCAGATGTGGAGGCCCTGGGGTCAGCAACAACCAGGGTCGGGTCAACACGGGATCATGAAAACTACTCTCTCCTGTTCTCTAAATAGGTGTAACATGAGCTAGAGGAAACACCTCTCAGGGAGAAGGGATGCAGTTCTTTAAAGACACAGAAACAGGCCTCAGCAATGCAGAACATCAGGATTTCCAGCTGCTCTCAGATGAATTATTCTTTGGCAGTTACAAGTCAAAGGGAGGAAAGGGATCTGTGCAAACTGGAAATAGGAAGGAGTGACTCTGCCAGCTGTTAAACTCTGATGTGATGTGTAGCATAGGGTGGATTTAGAGTGCTATATGGCTGGCTTTTTATGGTAAGTAAAAACATCTGTAATGGTACATTTACAGCACAAGTAGCCTACTATCTGATATCCATCTATGGTATGTCAATCTCTTTTGTATTAAACACTCTAAAACCCATTCGGCAAATGCACTGCAGTATGTGAGAAGGCAAATGTTGTAATTGGTCAGATCAAACAAACTGATTTTTAACCTGCGAGCTTCATCCCTCCTGCCCTAGTCAGGCAGCACCCTCGATTAAACCATAACCTCCAGTGTCAAGAGCACCCTTAAGCAAACCATCTTTCATTGTGTACCAAGTGTGACAAAGACCGGACAACTTTGGATAATATCATGACACTGTCCGGAGTTTCTGTGGCAAAACAACTGAATACTATGTAAATGTGTGCACATGCTAGGTGTGCCACACAAGCACACATTCACGTCACAGCCATTATGTGAACCGGTCCCTTGCAGGCTGACGACAGCAGAGTGGGGCTGGATAAATAATCAACACTTTAAATTGAATTTCACTGAAAACAGCTGTGGGGTAAAAAAAAAAAGCAAACAAACTGTCCTCAGAATATGAATGATTCTCTGTGAGGAATGCTTGGTGAAAATGAAAAGCTCAAAAATGAAATGAAATGAAAACATTTTATTTTCAGCTACTTCTCGCTTAGGTTGGTGTAAAGCTTTGGTGTAAACCAGACAACTGAACCAAAAGGTGAAAGCCAGTCTAGCTTAAAGTTTTTTTTTTCTTTTTTTTGGGTAGAACCCAGGACAAACAATTCTCAAGCATTCAGGGGATATCTCGTCCATGTTGGATTAGACTTTAAGAGAAAGACCTCAAGATAAAATTTGGGCATAATACATTTTTGGGCAAACTGCATCTCCTGGTGAAGAGCACAGTTTCCAGTGTCAATAATGACTTTTGAACCCATATTAGATCCTCAACTTATAACATAGTCCAGGTTACCACAGACTGAGGTTCACGGTGCAAATAGCATTAACACACAAGTCACACTGGACGCTAAACAGCACAGCTGTGTTACTTTATCCCTGCACTCCTTTTGGCGAGCTACAGCTAAACTACACTTGCACAAGACTCAAGGTAAACCCATTATTGTCAACACAGCTAGGTCGACAGGGTGGAGATGATCACAGTTTGGCCCAAGCAGAACCATAATAGCAGAACAGTATCAGTTACCTTCTGTTTTGCTAGTTCAGTGGAAATTTATACAATCACATCTTGCCATTGTAGTGTGTGCTTAACCAAATAGACAAAGGGGATAACAGGCATGTGCACTTACTCTGCACTGAGGCCTGCGGGCTCTCTGCAGCTGGGACCTCACACAAAATACCACAGACCTGCCGCTATGAAGAGTCATTTTACCCACTTTAGTACTTTCATTTTAGTACATGGCAGAAAATCTGTTAAATTATGTTAGATGCCCTGGAATCTAAAAAAAATAAAATAAAAGAAAGATTCAGCTTCCTGTACTCTCTCCCCACTTTGTGGTTTCCACTCCACAGCTCTTAACTGCTTACAACTTATCTTGGTCAAGGACAAAACCAACTGAAGACGACTGCACAATTTATCGCTCATGGATGTGCAGAATAAGCTGTGCGGTGGATATCTGCAGCAGCAAAAGCAACAAAATTTGTTTCAGCACACTGATGTACAGTAAGATCACAGAGAATCTGTTGGCTGAAGTAGCTTAAATCAGTGCCAACAGTTCTATCAGAGCCAAATGTTTAGTCTGAATACACTAAGCAAATGAGTATAGATCTTGAAGTGAGCACTGGCCTCATGCAAGCAAACATTTTGGTAAAAAGAAAACAGCAGTAGTCAGTGCACACTGCTGTTCAAATAGGGGAGATGGAAAGGAGCAGAGTTTAACATTTGACACACCAGTGGGTGTATGAATACCTCTGCTGCAGTGATCAATGTAGGTTGTAATTCATGAGCATTATCCATAAGTCCATAAAAGGCTCCTTCTCTCGGTTTCTGCCTCTGCATGGAGGACAGCAGGCAGTTTTGTCTGTAGCAGCACATCCTTCAAACCATCCAAAGTTGACTTTAGTATTTTTCTGGAAAAGTCAACACACATTAGTCAGACACAGGAAACTTTGCGCAAACATATTTCTACTCCCTGTGTATGTTGTAGATAAAACATTTGACTGAAATAAACATGCTCCCCGTCAACCATAAAACACCTCACAATTTACCAAAAAGTGTGAAAAGGAAAACAAGAAGATCACATGGAAACATCGAAGCAGGTTCTACGCTTATGCCGCGCAGCAGCCAGCGTGTAGTTCAAGCAGTAGTAGTGAAGCTGAACAGATGCCTGGCAAACTTGACTTTTTCCATCCTAGCCCAGATTTCTCTGCTCAGACACTCAGGAGACTTCAGCAAGACTGATAATCACCAAACAAAGAATAACACCCCCACACACACACCCTCTGAGAGACATGATTGCAAACACACATCCACACAAACTAAATCTGTAGTAGCAACAACTTTCCTCTTGGTCAACCCTTCAATTTCTGAAAAAAGAAAAAGTCCACATACACACGTCTAAATACCGTTCTTCCGCTTTTTGACAGTAAATCTGTCCAAATCCTGCTTATTGGGTCAAAGGGATATTGTGAACTTCCATGAATAAGGAATACACTACAGTTACAATGCGATAAATCTCTCAGTTAATCAAGACTGAAGGTTGAATCAAAGATGTCTTGATTCCTGTCAGCTCTTACTTCTGGGCGGTCAGTCATTCTGTTTGGACTCAACTACACTTTCAGAGGCCAGTGCTTCACAAAGTCAGTTTCAAGCCAAGTCCATCTCTTTTCCACAATTTCTGTTGTCTTTTTCATGACTGTAAACCACTGTAGTGTTTTCAGTGGTGATCCTTAACCAGCCTTCTGCACCCTGCTCTCCTGCAGCAGTTTGTTAATCAGGGCAAGAACAATATAGGTGCCACAGCATGCCCCCACATTCCTGTGATGGGTTATCCGCTGAAATCCAGTCATGCAGAAGACCTTTGGCACAGCCAAGTGCCACAATGTCTGATCATCTGGGCAAAGCACAGCATGCTATGTTAGAGGAGCCAGGAGAGCGTAATAATACTGGTGCAGGTGTGTGGAACATTTTAAACCTGAATATGGTGTCCAATAGTGCAATCTCACTTTACCATCCCTGTTTTTCCTATTATTGGAACATCATAACAGTGCATTTATTCTTTGGAAAATTTCCATTTAATCTTTATTGTGTAACACCAAAAGATGGCAGAACCAGTACACCAGTGAATCTATCACTCACCAACTTAAACTTTAGATCATCAATGTTCAAATTTGTGTTTGACAAGAAACCAACAGAGAAGCCACAGCACACAGCCAGAAACAATTTAAGGCAGCCCTAAAGCACTTAGCAAATCCTAAAAGAAAGGATGGGAGCTGTCCTGCCTTTTACTCGTCGATCAACTGATCCATCAGGAAACACATCAAGTCAGTCACATTGAGCACACAGCTCAGGTTCACAAAAGTTTCAGCTGTCGCATCATATCTACACATCATCATAGTGAAGATACAAGAATGTATATTGTTTTTCTTTGCTTAGTGTATAGATACTACTAATTTTTTGGCTCTGGTGAGATAAGCCAGAATCTTTAATAATAACAGCTCTTCGGCTTGAGCTGTAAATGAGGGCTTAATGTCTTGAAACTTTGTGCACTGGAAGCATAACCTGCAGGAATCTGACTGATGATCTTATGCATGCACATGTCGTGGTGGCCATTGAGACTAAATTTGTGGCTCTCTCCCCATTCATTTAGACAACGGCTTGGTCTTGTTAACCCAAAATAGCCGCCCAGAAGCACTGTCTTCTTGGCTTGCCACTTGACAGATGGTTGCCAAGTGGCAAGCCAAGTCTTGTACACATGCACCCCACATAAAACTAGAACTTGCCATTTTTACCTCAGTTTTTGTACAGACTAAAGCATAACATGTTAAGGTGCTGGTGGGTGGTAGCTGCTTCCGCCATTGTCAGACTTTAAGTAAAATTAAGTTAACTGGCTTCTAGCATTAACCTTATATTTAGTAAC
Source organism: Heterochromis multidens (assembly GCA_015108495.1). Taxonomy (NCBI): domain Eukaryota; kingdom Metazoa; phylum Chordata; class Actinopteri; order Cichliformes; family Cichlidae; genus Heterochromis; species Heterochromis multidens. Next base: position 9,774 of record VUQS01056292.1, on the reverse strand, counting down.
AGACATTATAAGGGTATTGAGTGGCTCACACATTTGCCTAAAATGCGAAAGATCCCCAGTTCAAGACCAGGAGGAGACACAAATCCATGGGAGGGTTGTGTCAGGAAGGGCATTCAGCCTAAAAATCTGTGCCAAATCAAATATGTGGAAGAAAGTTTATACGAGCATCGATAGTTTCATCTTTTCAATTCTCAGCAAGAGAGCATTTTCCAAAATGTCAAACCAGTTCTTTAACATCACGATTGAATGTTTTCAACGGATCAAGTCTGAGTGTCAGTGACAAACAGCTGCATCAAGTAGCTGCTGCACCCAAACATTTAATATTACCTTTAAATTAAGAGGAAAAAAAACCTACAATTTTATATTCAACTATGGAAAAGTGACATATTCTCAGATTTATTACAGCGTTTAATTGGCTTACGTCCCAAATTCTGAGTATCTTCATGTATCAAACTTTCAATGGGCATTTTGAGTAACATCTTCTCTTGCATTACTTCTCATCTTCCTTCCACACTCCCAGTCACTTTTTAGATCTGATAACTGCAAAATGACTGCTGCGGACACAAACACACAAATCTGACTTGGCGGACAACATTTCTGTCTTGGAGCTAACTGGAGTGTTTGTGTTTGCTTTAACCATGCCAAAAGCAAAGCTCACTCTCTGTGTGCCTGAACCCTTGTACCCCCTTATTATGTGCAGATGACAATACCATCATCTCAGATTCCCATCTAGCACACAAGAGCTCACTGCTCTGAGTGCTTTTAATAAAAAAATCTGTTCATTTTCTCTCAACAAATATTAACTTCATCCAACATTCTTCTCTGGAGTCCAAACTAATGTGGATGCCTAAAAACAAGAAACAGACACCCCCCCCCCACCCACCTCCCAGCGCGGTCTTGTTTTGCCAATTCTGTCAATTTCTTTAAATTTATCAAAAAAAGTTAGGCCGTCTCCTAAAAAGTTAAAACCTCCCCCAATTTAAATTTGGCTGCTGTCCCTTTCACAGTGTAGTCTCCTTTTAGATCGCTCCCTGGGTGTCCTGTTCCAACACTTTGTACTTGCATATCTGTGATGTGTGCTGAATTTTCTCCATTTTATCAAAAAGGCTACCCTTCAGCTAGAATTTAATTCACAAAGACAATGAAGTTGCAGAATGCCAGATCTGAGTGAGTAACAATTGTTTTGGTGTTGACAAAAATCTTCTGCCATTCCAATGCACTTTTTGGGCATTTTCTCTGATCTGTGGTTGAGGTCCTCACTGCTAATGTATCGCTGCCGTCAGGCTTGGAGGACATTGTAGACTCATCTAAGTTTCTGGTGAACTGCTGGAAACCCTGATTTAGGTGAAAATGTGAAATGGCAGAAAAGCTGAACGAGACTTCCAGCAAGTGCTCCAAATGTAGCAGGAGTACTAGAAGCCCTCCGGAGGTGCACAAGGAGATTACCTTGAAGAAGATAATTGACCAAGAAAACTTCTTGATTACACATAATATTTGGTATGAACTTTAAATCTCAATGAGAAATTTAAAATATTTTCTGTGGGACTGAAAAATGGCTGCCCACATACACCAGATGTGCACCAAAGACCCTTTTGAGAGAACTAACAAAGAAAATTAGTCATTAAACTTTTTTGAGAGGTAAAAAACAAACAGTTCCCCTTTCTAAACCACTTCTTGGAATAACAGAGGACAAAAAAACCTGTTGCTGGGAGACACAGTCTCTTTGATCTTTCTGCAGTTGTGTGACTTTAGAGACGGCACAAAGGCAGCTACAGAAGTTTCCCTTTAATACCTACAAAAAAAAGGTGGCATGCATCTTTTTTTAGAAAGGCATACAAACCACAAAAGGAAAACAAAATATTTGCCAGGCTAAATGGAGGGTGAGCTGGAGACTTACGCCCAATAGCAACATTATGCCAGGCGCCATCAGGAGGAGGGTGTGTGACAGTGGAACGTCAGAGACTGCAGGAATGCATGTTTTAGTTTTAATAAATACCACCAAGTGCCTCCATACTAGCACACGTGAGGGTCCCTGTGTACATATTCAGAGTCTGATACAAGAGTGCACCTAATGGTCTGATGTGATCAGATGTTCCTGGCCAAATGAAGCCACCCTGCTCTGCCCCCCTCCTTACCTGTGGTGAGCTCAAGATGAGCACTCATCCTTGACGTGCTCCCAAAGCGGTTCAGTTCATAAAGATGTCAAAACACCAGAAAAAACAGCAACAAAGGGAGGGCTAAAATAAATCTCTGCTCAAACATTCATAAATGTGTGTGTCCTTTTGTGGGGAAACAAAAACAAAACATTATGTGCCATTTTGTTCTCAAAACAGATGTCAGAGAAAACACCATTCTTTGCACAAAAGTTGAGAAATATTTTCATAGCTGGACAAGCATCTGTGTATAAAGCTTTGTCTATGATCGTGTCTAGACAGGAGAGTGCACTTTTATTAGTTTAGCTCAGCTCTTAATCTTTCTCTGTTGATTCAGAAAAAAGAACAAAAAAAACCCCCAAAAACATGGAGAAGTCATTTGCCCGCAGACGCAACATGACCGATCAACTTCCTACCACACTAGAAGCTGTGCGTCATCACCTGGGGATGTGGAGCTGGTCTACAGTCAGCAGCAGTGGAAGTCCACATGTGCAAGGATGGAGCTGGCACCATCCTCCAACTGGGTTATACTGCCCTTGTCAAATTTCATTGAAAGAATCTTATTCCAATTTTTCCTTTCTTACATCTACAGCTTGATTGCCACTTCACATGCTGTATGATGGTTGTACTGAAAATTAAAGCATCCAAACATCAAAGCTAATGTGTTTACTGCTGAGGGACAGATGAAGAAATCATGCCATGGTTGCAGTCATGAAGTAAATGGTTTCTACTCTACCTGTGTACTCAAAGTGCTTTATACAACATGCCTCATTCACCCATTCATTCACACTCCGATGGATGCATCGGAGAGCAACTTGGGGTTAGTATCTTGCCCAAGGATATTTGGCATGCAGACTGGAGCAAACAAGGATCAAACCACTGACCTTCCAAATAGTAGATGATCTGCTCTACCTCCTGAGCTACAGCCACTCCAAATTGTTTAGAAAGTTCAAGTTTGGCCCTTATAATCTGTCAGAAACTCCAGGGAGACATCAGGGATGCCTCCCTTACCTTTTTTTCCCTCCCACACAAACAAAAAAACCAACAGTGATGGTATTGACTAAATCAACACATAACTAGAGGGGGTTTCCAGCTTTTCTCTAAACATCTGAAAGATCCTCTAATGAAAATAACCATCAGTGTTTATAGTTTTGTGAAACCATGCACAGACAACCCACAAATATTCTCAGACTACCAGGGATACAAACCTACTATTCCTTGGGGAGACAAAAAGCAGCACACAGAGTCTGAATAAGCCATTACACTTTGTTCCCAAATCTCCTACTTTATCTCTCTCTTTGATTATTCCCACGCTTTGCTTTGCGCTCACCAAAAGATGAGGCTCATGAGAAGTTCCATTTTGGAAGTCTGTGATAATGATGATATAATCTTGATTAGTACTTTGATTACTCTTATTGAACTGAAGCTGTCTGGAGTGCTGCAAAAATCAAAAGGCATGCTGAATTTGTTACTTCAGTGTACTTCAAACGGACCTTGATGTGTCCACTTCATACAAACACGCAGGTTTATAACACTGTGGATGTGGGATGAAGCCGGAAAGAGAAAGAGAAAGATCGAAAACCCACAAACATCTGTTCAAAAACAACACTGCATGCTAAGGAGCCGCAAGACAAAACAAAGCACTGCTGTGAAACGAAGGACTAAGGCAAATGCACAGATCTCCCTACAGTCCAGCATCTGTGATTAAGCCACTAAGCTTTGATCCATCTGCAAGAAAATCTAACAGCATTTACAACAATACACGTTTATGTTACAGCACTGTCTGTGGTCAGGGACACTGAAAACATCCAAGTTTCCATACTGTCAACCTATAGAGAGCCAAGATATAAAGTTTTGCATTTGATTTATCATAACAAGCATAATTAAAGCCATGGTTGTCAAGATTGCAGGTGGGCATTACTGTTGTAAGTAAAAACTGGCAAATGTTTTCCTAAATACTTTCATTTTCCTTTGAGTATTCTGATGTGTATTAACATGTCTTACAACAGTAATACACCTACTGTATAGACCATGTATGTGGGTTTATTGCACAATACTGGCACAAGCAGAACTTTGCATGCAGCATTACTATTCACTCCCCTCTCTCTGCGTCTTGTTGCCGGGCACCAGCAACTTTTTATGAGGAATGCAGCAGGTAGTGTTGAACACACGGGCCAGACAAACCATACCCCGCCGGGTCCACAACAATAGTGCTCATTCAGCTCCAGCAGTTCACTCCTTTTCACTCTCCCCTTACCTTCTGATAAGCCTGCTGGAGATAGTTGTACGGGATCCTCCTGTTGAAGTCCTGCACCACATCCTCGCTGACTTTGTGCAGAGACTGTGTGCCAAGTTTCTCCTCGATGCATTTGTTCATACACGCTGCTCTCCGGAGGACCGAGCCGAAGAAGCGAAGGTCCGAGAAGATTAAATCAAACGGATGCTGGTCCTGGCACCTCAGCCGGCACCGGACTTTGGTGGCCCGGACCTCTTTGTGACTGTTGAGCGCTCCCTCCATGTAGCGCACCACATTGTCATAATCGGCATTGTAAAATGCCTGCACAGCATTATCATATAAAAGGTCGTACGGCTCCAAAACACCGGCTGTGGATGACAACACGGCTGAGAACAGGACTGGTAGAAAGATAACAGCCTGTAACAAGTTTCCATCCATCCTCTTCTGTTCAGACTGTGGGGAGCAACAGGCGGAGAGCACACAGAGCAGCCGGCAGTCACAGAAATCAGCTCAGCCTCCTTTTGCTGTACATTTAAGTGATCCTCTCAGAGATACTGTGGACCAACAGAACAAGGCGGAAATAGAATAATTACTTGATCGAGGACACACTTGTTATGACCCCCTCTCTTGCTCCTTTAACTCCTCCCCTCCAAGATGAATGGCCAAAATACAATCAAAGCTCGTTTTCATAACAGGGAACCATCCCCCTGGGGAGTCACAGGGAGTCCTGTGGGTCCCGTTTATTAAACTTTACCACACGAAACGCTGCGTTTAAACGAAGAAAGTGCGTTTTAAACAGTTTGGGTTCATTAAGATACACACAAGACTTTCTCCAGTTATAAAGAAACACTGAAAAGGAGACATTTGAGTTCTCAGACTTAAACTGTCTACAAAAATGCCCGAAAGAGGTACAAACAGTCCAAAACAAACTCTTCAGTTAATCGAGAGTCAACAAAGCTTCATTTCAAAGCAGTTTGCGCAACCACAATAACTGTAATGTTAACAAATTGGAAGTATTATTTAGCTACTTAATAGAAACTATGTTGTTTAAGAACGAATTCATTTATACTGTAATCCTAGGAAAGAACTGGTAGAAATAAATTTCTATCTTCTGCCGACTTCGAGAAAATTCTGTTGTCAACAAAAGAAAAACGTGCTCACTGAGTGCCTGCAGAGACAGACCCCTTTCCATTAGTGGACACTGTCTCCCTCTTGAGGTTTTCGATGTATGGGAACTTTAAAACAAGCTTAACTTTGAACATTCAGTACCCAATTCTGAACAAAAACTTCTGACTTTTGACTTAGCAGCTGTTAAGACAAAACAATATGAAACTAGTCCAGCTATATGTAGTCGAGCAGGTAAAAACACTTGCATAGACTTCTTTACTTTAATAAAGGAAAGTCACTTTTATTTATATACCACATTCATATTACAAGTATCCAAAACAAAAACAAACAAACAAACAAACAAACAAAAAACAATTACAAAGAAACAAAGAACGAAAGAAAAACCTCACATAAACATGATAGAAATGAAAAGCAAAGCAAAGCAGATATTTCAATAATAATAAAAATGTAATAAATGAATAAAATAGTAAAAAAAAAACCCGGGGAACAATTATTTAAAAAAATGACAAAATAAATACATAACAATGAAAAAAATACATAAATAAAACCTAATAATAGAAACAACAGTTAATAAAAGAGCTGTAAGAAAACGTTCACAGTGTGTCTTAAAAAACCATGAGGCACCTCAGACTTGACTATAAGCAAGTGAAAACAGGTAGGTCTTTAGAAGTAATTTAAAAGAGTCACTTGTTGGGCAGGTTTTGTTTGTTTGTTTGTTTGTTTTTATGTGGGATGGCAGACGATTCCAGAGGCTGGGTGCAATAACAGCAAAGGCCGCCTTTAGTTTATAGGCGAGAAATGACCTGGAGGCATAACATGGAGTTAAAAGATCCGTGATATATTTTATAGAGCTGATCCGCTGACGGCTTTAACAACAAATAATAAAATTATGAAATCCGTTCTGTATTTCACAGGTAGTTGTTTAATTTTTTTTTTTAATGTTATTTCATCTTTTATTAACATAATTACCAACTAAACAAAATTGGAATATGTTTCAAATCTCTTTAATCTTTCGCAAACGTAATTAAGCCACTATGTATGGATTGCACACACATGATGGATTTTCTATTCTTCAATTGTCCTTTTTTAACTTATGCTGTACTTAAAAAAAATTACTTACGGTATAATTTGTGTCTCCTTTCCTGTAAAATACCTGAAGTTAGGCAAGGTTAAATTAAATATGGGCTGTGGTAAAACGGGAAATTTGCATCATTTGGATCTGCAAATAAAAAAATGGACCAAAATCTCTTTGTTGTTGAATGTTTCCAGCACCTTGTTAAATCTATGCCACAGAGAATTAATTAACCATTACCTGGTTTGTTTGCTATTTTCTTTCCATTTTGCTTTTTCTGACAGTTGAGGAGGGGTTGGTCATAATCAGAATCTGAGCAGCACACAGTCACTCCCACAAGACAGAGTTTGCATCCACTAACATCCACATCCGCTTTTTGTTATGTTTCAAGTGAAGGGTGAGCTAATCTCTTCCCACAGTAACCCAGAAACTCACTGTAGGAACAAATGATCATTCACCTGTATTACTAGTCTCACTGTTCTCTTGATGTGCAAATTATTTAATCAGAGGCATTCATTTAACTTTCATTCATTGAACTTTGGCTCAATTTTATGTCATGAAGTTAACCATGAAGTTTTTATCTCATCAATTATCATTTACCTTCGAAGCAGTGGCAGTGTTTATCTTAAATGGTTGGTTTGACACATTAATGCCTATGAAATACTGACTGAATGGAATGCAACACATACATAAGTAGGTTTCTCACTCCCTTTCCAACAATTTGCCTACTCTGAGAGCAACCTTGTCAGCACTTGTAATGGTGCTAATGGTGTACAGTAATGAATGTAATGACAGTATCTATGAAAGGAAGGAAAGTACTACATCATGGGGGAAAAGAAGCTCTCATTACTTGTACACTGTGGCGCTTAAGATAACTCCTGCATGGTTACAGCAAACAGCAAAATCTTATGGATATTTATGCCTTTAATATTCAACCAAACCCCATTTTATGCAAGTTTAACATATGTTAAACTTATGGCACTGCATTTTTATTTACAGCTGTAATGGTCAGCTTGCAGATTCAGAGTATTACTGAAAACTGTAATCAAATAGGCTACCCAACAGTATCCAGCTGCAACACGATGAATGATGCTTTTGTGTTGTTGCATGTGCAGCAAAACCCCCAAATTCTATCTGGATTAAAATCAACAAGAAAACTAATTCTGACATATAGTGCTGACTGAAATGATTGAACGTACTGGCTTCATATTATCATATTTTTTTTTAATGTTTTTTGTTATCATCCAATAATAAATAATAAACTTCAATAACTTCATATAAAGTTAATTGCTTTTTATCTGTGATTTCACAATGCTGTGATGTGAGAATGTTCAAGGTTTAAATACTAATTAACTGAACACAAGAAAACCCAGACTGAAAAAACCCAAAATAATTGTATTTTTCTTTTTAAAATATGCAAACAATAAAACAACCTGAAAAGTTACAAGATTAAAAACACTCAAAACCTTAGACATATACTTAAACACACAAACAAATCTACAAAGTACATCAGAAAAAACACTGTCTCCACTTTATATATGTCCACACTTTAAACTATTAAAGTAAATTTTCTTTATAGCTTATTATGAAGTGAAACTTTATTATTTTATAATTGTACAGGTGGCTGACAGGGCTCTTTGTACATTATTAGATTTGCAGACTTAAAAAACATCATTTGTAATTCCTGAAGTAATTTAAACTTTGAACCTTCACATCTTTACCGTAGGAGAAACCAGTGCTGTGGCAGCATATTAACACATGACAAATGAGATTCAAAGTGATTTTACCAGACAGATCCAGACTCTGATCTCACTGACTGATGACGGTGAGAGTTTTTTTTTTCTTTTTTTTTAAGCTAGACATAGTTAGACTTGGTGTTACTGGTGGGAAGAAGGTGGTTGGAGCTTCTGGACACTGAGGGCTTTGACCTCCAGCATCTCCGACAGCTCAGGAAAGCACCACCAGCTGCAGAGAGAAGTCCACCAACCCAGCTCACAAACACTGCATTACCAAACTCAGGTCTGCCAAAAAGAGCAGATAAACACTAATTTAGCACACTGCATGTTTATTTACAAGGTTTATGTGTGTGCGTGTGTGTGTGTGTCTTGATGGCTGTACCTAATCATATGATGTCCACCATAAGAGTTCTTAACAACAATTTTGACAAACCAGGAGGTGATGATGATGATCAAAAAACCTAATCAAAGAAAGCACATGATATTATTCATCACTCTAGCACTCATTTGTAATTCTGCAAATCATTAAAAAAACCTGTTGTTATGAACCCTAACCCACCTGTTCATTGGTGACCAATGAAAAGATCTCTCCAGTCATTTAAACGTGTGTTTGTAATTTGAAACTGAAAATATTGAATTTAATTGTGATTTCTGGAGACTAATTCATTCTGAGTGCATGTAAAAGCCTGCCAGGCTTTTGAACAATAGTTATAGTACCTTATTGTGAGTGAAAGGTTTCTCAACAAGCGGTGTCTGGCTTTCAGAGATTTTGCAGATGCGATACAAACTTACTCGGCAGTTTCATGATGGACTGATAACTTTCACAGGTCGCTCTGTCTTGAACACCACCACAGGACATCCACAAGCCCTCATAGGAGCGGTGCTTGCCCTGGACCAGCTTCTTCCACTCCACCATGACAGTAGCGGCAACAGTGGCAGCAGCTCCGACCAGTGAGAGAAAAAAGCCGAGGAGCTGCAGTCCAGATGTGGCCATCTTATCCAGCAGAGGAGTTAACTTAATTAATAAGTCCTGAAACTTCTTTGGAAACGTGCAAATGATCTGAAACAATGATGAGTGGCTGCTGAAGTCAGTAGTCACCGATTTAAAGGGATCCCTCCCTCGTAGTTCTTCAGACCGTTATGTGTGAGCGCTGCTGCCTCCTGTATTTAAAGTCTAAGCTGCGTCATGCAGCCAGCTGTAGGAGTCATCCTCCTGCAGCTGTTGATGCGAAGAAAATGTCTCAGGAAGTTTTATCTGGCTAATTAAGGGATGATGGTAACACAGGTCCCATTGACTATTCTAGGGAAAGATTGCTTTAACATTACATGAGCTTTGCAGTTCTTTGTTTAGGCTACCATCAGAACAAACCAAATGGGAAATCAGGTTAAGAGTTTCTTTATTATATTCTTTCAATTAATTCACAAACTTCTCTTAATAGTTTTAATTTT
>VUQS01056288.1:0-32500 GCA_015108495.1 Heterochromis multidens | reverse complement strand
CTATATTTAATATAGGCCATGTGTAGGTCAGGTTCATGTTTAATAATTGTTCAATCCATTTTATACAGTCAGCATTAGTGCCGACTGTATAAGATTAAGTGCATTTGATTGGTGAACACCAATTATAGCTTTTAAACAGAACTAATGAAAGATTCAAAATCCTAAAATCCTTTAAGTACCGACATAACTTACAAGTACTATCATAATGAGATTACAGTATCAGTTTTGAACATGCAACAGGGTCAAAGTATTGACAAGTAATTTTAAGATTTAGCTTTATATTTTTAAAGTAACATAAATCATGTATTTTGTGTTATAAACCCCAGGCACTGCAGAAACTCATATTTTCTGCAATCATCTGACATGCGATGCACATCATTTCTGTTTGTTTAGGCAAGGCCCCTCATAGCAGTGGGGAGCGATGGGCGATGAGCTGCACAGCACCACTCTAATGAGCAGAGCTGGACATAGACAAAGAGAGTCTGGACTCTGTTCAGCATCTCTGCCCATTGTCTGGCTCTGGTCCAATACACAGAAATTAATTCCTGTTCTTTTCAGTGATTATTTTTTCATGTGTACTACTCTCTCCACAAAAGCTTCACAAATTTTAATTAATATGCTTAAATAAATGAACATTTCTGTGTAAAACTGTTGTAATCTGGAAAGAGCATCAATTTACTTTAATACATTACTTTCACAATAGACTAATACATTATCATAGATTAAAAAAAACTTGGAATGTAAATGCAAAAACCCTTGGAATGTAAAAAAAAAAAAACCAACAATGTGCAATGATTTTTAAGTTCCTATCAGTAAAATAAATAAACATCTAAATATTGTTCACGTCCTTGATGAGCACAATCAAAACCATAATATCATTACAGTGCAATCATGAGGACATGATTACAGTGCAATCATGAGAACAAAGTCACTGTGGGACAAACCATTGTTTTATTGTCTTTAAAACCTGTTTCTTCAGGATAAAGTGTGACCAAACTTGAAGTTTTTGAAACTATATTTTGAAAAGAGTGTGGGTTGCTAAACAAGAGTCTAAAATCCACCAAGACTAAAATAGACAGCCTGTAAAGAAAATTACATAGAGACAACAGCCAAAGCTGTTGTTTTCCCCAAGGTTTTCTAAAGCCTGAATTGTTGACAGTAATGTTTGTCTTCAACAACAAAACAAGTCTCTTCTCTTTTTCTTGGTTTTTCCCCAACCAGACCCCATAGTGAGCAGCAGGCACCTTTTATTGATCAACGCAAAGTCCCAAATAAATGAGTGCAGAATGAGAGCTATGCTCCAGGGAGTTCAGGGGAGCAGGAGCTCCATAGGTTCCCATCAATTTTAATCATTCCGCTAATGAAGAGGCTCCTCTCTGTTGGATGTCCATAACTCACTGTGCCAGAGCTACCTCCACTACCTCAATCAAATCATTTTTACACAGCCCGCTTCTCTTCATAACTCTAATGACCTTTTCAAAATAAACAATGCCTGCATTAACATAGCTGAAAAATTGCTAGATATGAATAGAAAAGTTACGTGTTTTATAAAAAGTGCGCAAAGGAAAGAGCAGGTTAATCAAGCTTCTTTTAACTTGTGTGCAAAGACAGAAAGCATTTTTTAAAATAAATTCACAATGAGTAAATCATGACATTACAATATATTCAAATTGGCAATTTTCTCATGTAGAATATACAATTTGCTTCTCAATAACAAGGACTAATTAAACAAATTATTATTCCCTGTTAAACATTTATTATTATATATAAAATACTATTTGATGTGAAAAAAAATGATATTGCCTATTTGCTAAAGCCTGAAATAATTCACAGACAATGCGAGCTAACAAACAATGAACAAAACTGGAGTTTTTCGAAGGGCATGCAGATAGAAATTTTATTATGTGTTTCATATGTCCAAAATTTTTTGTTTTTAAAAATAAAGAGCAATAACATTATATACTGCTAATTTAACTATAATATATTACAACTCATTTTTGTTGATATGTAGTTGCTTTTGTCAATAAATATAACTTCAAGCCCACAAATACAGCTTGAGAGAGCTGAGCCTTCCTAGAGAGAAGCTCCTCATGCCACGATGGTATGTAATCTCTTCCTCTCATCCTTTTTTACCCTCTAAGTATTTCAGAAGTTATTGAAACTCCAGAACTCAGTGAACTAGTGTTTCATGTACACACACACACACACACACACACACACACACACGCAATCATATTTTACTTCTCGTGACGTCCAGAATCTTTCTCCAGCATCTGCTCCGCTCACTGTAGGTAAGGGAAAAAATCCATCACCTTCCCCCTGGGTTTGCATAAGCCTCTCAAAGAGGTGAGTCACTGCCATTGGGATATTTGTTGCCACGTCCTGGGATTTGCCCTGTCTTTCCAAATTTGAGATCTGAACTCTATGTTGTGGGCATCTTGGCAACAAACTCCAGTTTAATTTAGGGTGATGAGAAACATAGGGTATTTGCATTTAAAGTCACACTAATATTTCTGTATTGAATGGCTTTGGCAGTATAAGCGTGCTGGGACTTTTATAAGCAGAAATTTACACTCTGTGATTTTATAAAAAATGCAGGAGAGAGTCGCTGAACATAAATGAAAGCCATCATACGCCATTTGATTCAATTCTACTGTGGTACGACACTATTATGTGGAGGCATTTACTCTTCTCTGAAAACCCACAGTTTAACTGGAGTACTCTCTGGGTGATCTCTCAACTGGAACACATTAAATTCACTGTGATTAACAGCTTGCGCTGAGAGCCTATGGTGAACATTGATGTTTGATCTTTCATTTGTGATGTAGCACATAGAGCGCGCTTTGTGTGTTGTTGTTGTAGCCTGTGGGCACAGTGCACTGTGTGCGCATGCAGGGGCAGTGGGCCAAGTGGACAGAGACATTGCTCTCGCCTCTGCAGCTGGCATGACCTGCTCATACATCCACATTAAGAGTGGATGTGCCCAGCTCCAGCATTGCTCTTTACACATCAGACTGGGACTGCTAATGACATATTGTTGCATTAGTGAACAGAATATTGGTGTAGATTTAAAAAATGAATATACAGCAATAAAATTATGGAAAATAGCTGGTTGTAAATCTGCTGCAACTGACAGACAAGGCTAAAATATTCCTCAGTGCTGAGCTCAAATTAAAGAGTAAGATAATGACTACAACCTGATGAGTTTGTGTGGCACGCATGTCTATGTTATAATTCGTCAATTATTATCGATCACACTAAACAACCTGATGGAACTGACTGAAAGTCACCTTGATATAATTCTGGCTATCAATCATTTGAAGTGCGCCCTTAGTCATGGTTGGCAGTGCCATTAACATCACCATGGCATCGTTTGGTGAAGACGACAGGGCTGTTCCGCTGTGATTAACACAACGAAGAGTCATATCCTCCTGTCCTGCTGCAGCATCTATTGTTTCCCATTTAGCTCTCTAATCTCCTCTGGATGCTTTATCTCTGCATTTTAACAATCCCAAAATGTCTCAAATGTCACTCTGAAAGTGTCTATGTTTGAGATACAGTACGCTCCCTCTGTGTTTGTATTTTAAGCCATGTATTGTCAAGCAGTTGTATCACAATGAGGAAATCTACCATGGATAATTAGTTGAGAATAAGATGCAGAGAAGCCAAAATATTGCTTAAGGTTTTTTCTTTCTTTTCTTTTTTTTTTTTAACCAGACCTCTTAAGCCTTTTTGTTTGTTTTGTAAATAACACTGAATATTCAAAAGGCACTTACATTAACTTAAATTGCCCCAGACTAGAACTATTGCTTAGATAAATCTGCACTGACATATGTTTTACCTGTAAACAATAACAGTATATGACCTGACTTATCGTATAGTTTGACCTCTATGTAATCAAGTTGTTCACTAGTCCAGTGTTTACAATGCAATAGTCATCTGGACATAAGACCAGACAATCTGTTCTTCTCATAATCACTATATGTATACCACAATCCAGGTATTAGCTGTATTGCTGCCAGTGTTCACAACAGAAACATAGAGAAGCTGCGTACTGAACACCTGGTCTGGGATCATGGAGGAGAACACATTTGCCCTCTGGTCTCACATGGACTGCATTCAGAGGCGAACTATGGGCTTCCTAAAGATTCTGTGGTTGGGAGACATATGGCTTAGGCTAGTGTTATGTAACCCTCAACCCTCACCATCTGCCTGGAGGCCCAGGTGTGTACAGCCTGCCAGCCTCCAACTGAATCCAACACCACTGGAGCTCTGTCATTCATGGCTTTTTAATCTCACCACCATCCCCTCTCTTGTTCCAATTACCAGACATGCACGTGTACAAATAAGCTGTATTAATAACTGTGGAAGCCCTTCCCAATTTGTCTCAACAGACAAAGGAAGGACCATAGAAGCTTGTACAGTGGATGTGGGAGGGAAGATATGGGGGATAGTCATGCCTTGTGAATGTTGACAGGAGGGCCCAGTGCACTGAGCAGGCGGGGAGTTATTGGAAAATAAATCATAAATCATCTCACCTCAGTGACAAGCAAAGGCCCTTACAGAGCACATCTCCAGTGTGGCCAGTCTGACTTCATCTGATTCATCTGCTCTTGCAGTGTTCATGCTAATAAAGCTCTAACGAGTATGCATACACCACACCAAGGATGGATCATTAAGGAGAAGGACTGAAACATGGATGAGGAAGGAAAACTTATGTCTCACTAGCAGAAATAACTTTGACCTTTTGTGTGAGCACCAGTAAGAGTTCATCCCACAAACCTTCTCTTTTCCCATGAGGCATCTAGACTTGTTTCTACCCAGAGGTGATTTAGCCAGCAACTCACCCCATCACAATATTGGGGGGAAAATCTATAGTGGGACTTGATACACCATGGGTGGCTTTACATCAAAAGCACCGACAGGCTTGTAGTCAGAGTGCAAATGCTGCAAAACCAACAAATGTATTTGCCTTTATAAACACAGTGCATGCAGTCAGGTGACCGAGCCATTAGTAAATATTGAGTGGAGGGTTGTTCCAGTAGCGTGGTCTGCAGATTTATCTGTAGAGAGGCAAGTACAAAGATGAGCCCCCATGAGGATTCAGTTAGAGATGGCTTGTGTTTGATCACCCATCAGGTGTCAGCGATGTTTCGGCTGTTAAAAACACAGGAGAGGCTGCCGCTCTTGTTTGTGCCAAGCACATCTCTTCAAAGAGCCTCGGAAGCTCTGTAGCTCCTCATTTAAATGGGAAAGTTTCTTTCAGCTGGTAGCAGGCGCTGGTGAATCTCCTGTTGACACAGGACATTTTTTTTTCCTGTGAAAACACATCACTGTTGTTTTTCTGCCTTGTGGTGAGAAGGTGATTAATGACCAATTTTGAGATTGTATCAAAGCAACTGCGCTGTTCTGCAAATTCACCCTAATTACTACACACTATTCCAAGTGTAGGAGAAAGAGAATATCACACAAATGCTGAGAACAGAAGAAAGGATGACATTTTGTTGTAATTATATATATATTTAAAAAAAGAATACTTTAAGGCTTAATAATTTTTACTTAGACCTGAAACTAATGTTTTATTTTGATAAGCTTAAACCACAAACTCTGTAAATAACCACTGCAAACTTGCTCTCAACATGTAACTGATCAATTCTAATTGCCACAGCTCTCACCCCTCCAGTATAAACAGAAAGTTGAAAGTAAAAGAAAGAAAGAAGTAAGAATGAAATGTATTCCCGCGTACTATGATATGGTAAATGTTAGCGCCTGCTGCATCGCACTCCATATCACTTCGCTCCATATGAAAAATAGTTTGCTATTTTGGAACCCCCTGGCAGCCATAGTGGATCACCACAGACCCAGAGCTCATTTATCTTTTGTCAGAGATGAAGCCAAACTAACGCCATCTCCTGAAGCAGCTAAAGAATGAGGAGGGACATAGGGAGGGTAAAAATAAACCTGGAGCCCAGGTAGCTACACAAAGAAGTCATTCTACAAGTAATGGGTGGCTTCTGAAAGTGGAACTCTGTGTGGAAGTCTGTTTGGAACTGTCTCTGTTCGAAAAAGATACAATTAACTGTTTAAGTTTATTCAGCTGCCTTTATGAGACTGCCTACGTAACTAAAATGTGTGAATGTAATGGCATTATTACCTGGCAAGTTATCTGACCAATTAAATTATGGCTTTGTTAGGTTCAATTTAAAAGCTCCTGCAAATGTCATGTGGTTAGGAGACAAAATGAAAGTGCTTCTATATGTATCATATTACAGTGTTGCTGCAGGGCACTAATCATCTAATTAATCATCTGAAAAAAATACACCACTGGTGCTCGTGTATAACAGCACTTACTTTATAAATGAAATCACTTAAGGTTCTATATATTACTTTGTAAATAATTTCATATATAGTCCACCTTTTAGCACCTTTTTGCTATACTAAGAAACACAGTAAGAGGATTTCACAGTTAATGACTGTTTTTTACTTCAGCCTGTAACCATTGCTTAGAACTAAAACATATACTGCTTATAGATTACTGTAACAGCTAAATAGGGTAAGAGTTGAAATTATCCTAATAGCTAAAAGTATATAGAAAAAATTACTTGAAACCTCAAGCTGCATAAAAATCCAAAACAAGGTAATAAAAAGCAACAAATAACTAGATACCATTATGACAGATGTGGCTCCCCTCCCACATATTTCTTTTTAGTTTTCCATGTATTTGTCACTACTGCTATAATGTATCTTTGTCAAGTATGTAAACATACCACAGGGAGATGTTATGCCTTTGATGGCTCATTTGAAATTGCAGAAGATTGTAGTGCTGATTGCTGAAATCCTTGTGTTGCTGGTTTGAATATGGCTCTTTTTTGGGTGGCATGATTGGTTTGCACTGCCCTTTCACATCAAAAAGTTTTTGGTTGCAACCTCCTACAGTCCAAAGACATGCTTGTTAGGTTAATTGGTCATTCTAAATTGGCTGTAGAATGCAAGGTGGAAAAGGTGCTTAAGTGCATAGAATAAAGTGCTTTATGAATACAGGTGAGAATGTGAAAATGTGTGCTTTAGTCAGCAAGATAAAAAAAGAGCTATATAAATACCAGTTCATTCCTTTCCAAATTTACCACCTGCGATATGGAAATACCTGCTCTAGTAGGAACTACCACAGTGAGCTGGCTGGCATTGAGAGACTACACACCTAAAAAAAAAATAAATTATTGCATGGTTGTAATGCTATCATATTTACCAAACATGTCCACAGACAGGCAGAAACACAGGCATTAAAACACATGCCAAAGTACCCTAAACCACCTTTTCAGTAGTTCCTGCTACAGTGGGTGTCTCCAGCATCATCTTTGGCTGAGATCCCACAGACACATATGCAGGTCAATGCAAACAGAGTAGCTACTTTGTTTTTGCAGTATTAAAGTTCATAAATAAATTTTCACAATACATTCCATTATAAAAATTCTAAATGCAATTGCCTTCAACTTAGCAGAATTACACTACTAGCAGGACAGCATTTGTGCTTTTCCAATGCTCCCTTTCTACCTTTCTCTGCTGGCCATCACATCATCAGCACCAGTGCCAAATGTATTACAACAGCGTGGCTCCTTTGGCACTCTAAACCTGTCAGCTGATGAAAACCTGTGACGCACAATAAAAAAAAAGAAATAAAAAAAAAGAAAGAATATGCTGAGAAGCTGAAATTCTACAGTATCAAGCAAGAATAAAAAACATTTTGCCTTCAAAATTTAAGCAACTGGTCTCCTCAGGTTCAAAATACTACAGTGTTCATTGAAGACCAAAGGATGCCACAAAGTGGTAACCATGCTCCAGTCCAAAATTTTTAGAAATTTGTTGAGCATTTGTTTAAAAAAAGATTTTCATTTAATGTTGTCTTTAATTAAACAGAGAGTTTAAATCTTTTTGCAATACAAACTTTTATTTAAGTTTTACAAGATTTCCCCAATTTTTTTTTAGAAATGGGGTTTTAATTCTTATGTCATGCAGTCAGCATCACATTTCGCGAGGGGTGGTGGAGACAGGGTGACTGTTCCATACAACTATGTGCGATATATGTACAAAACACTTTAGCCAAAACTCTTGGATTGTACAGTTCAAAATTAAACATTAAATATATTAAACTGCCACTAAACACCATTAATACTATAATGCTTTCCTACTGTCACCACAGGTGAAATAAATAAATGGAATGGCTTTGGGTGGCAATTGCTGTCTGAAAATAGCAAATGTTTTTCGAGAAGGAAATGCCAACAGAAATGTGTCTGTCACAAAATAAATCTTTCTTTGCATTCCACACATTTATAGGCCATATGATCAGCCATCCTTTGCATATTTTCAGCTCTCTACATGACCAAATGGATGTGTGGCACACTAAACTGGAACCGTAGTGTAGCATATCTCTTTGACAAGGCAATGAAAGATCAGCCTGTGTCTACTCAAAATGAGCCATCTGTGGGTCCTGGTGCTGAGCTGCTTTGTGGACAATATGACAGTCCTCAGGTATATCTCTCAGCATGGCGCAGGCTGATAGTGTATGTGGGCTGGTGTGATACACTACTTGCTTACTGTTACAGATGGATGAACCTGATGTGTCTGACTCTCTGTCTGTCTCCACCCCGTCTCTATCTGTGTACCTCGAAGAAGTTCCACTGCTAAGGCAGGCAGACAAACGCACCCATAACCAACACAAAGCCAGTGGGCTTGTCATTGCGGAGAGCACACCATGACTAAAAAAGTCCTAGCTGAGATTGTCTCTCCATGCCTGATGTGGTCTGATGATGGCTCATCACTGGCCCAGAGATGAGAAGCTGATGACCTGTCACCAGCCAAACAGCTAGAAATCGACAGAAAAGAGCTGCATATAAGGAACATAATAGACGCAGTGGGACACTCTGACATCTCCTCACAGGTGGTAATACAGTATGATGGCTTCTCTGTACCTCTCTTGTACATACAATAATATGCTAAATGACACCAACAATCCAGACTGCAGCCTCTTCACTTGAAAACAACAACTGGTTATATTTTCATTGGAGTGTTAATTATAAAACTGCTGAAACAGACCGAATGTATTGTTTCATGTTGCACAGCTATTATCAGAGAAATGTATTATTCTTTCTCACGGTAAAAGATTTCATCACATCTGCAAAGCTTGGAAACTGCTTGACTTTGATCTCAACGTGTCTTTTTAATCAAGTTCCAAAAAAGACGTCTTCATTGTTGCAGGCCCTGGCTAGGCAGCTCTGGGAGACATATGCTAAGTTTATCTCCAGCAAATAGATCAGCAGTACTTTAATATTTTTGCACTATAATGTTCTTTTTTCCCATTGCACTGAGCCCATTTGGCATTTTTTGCTGCTGGGCATGACTTCTTAATAGAATCGGAATTCCAATTTGACTCTCCCGCTTAGCAGCCCTAATTTGAAGACAGGCTGTCCACAGCCTTGGAAAGTGGAAGGCAGTAATTTGAGCAGACCCCCCTAGCATTACTACTGCTGCATAAAGCATAATTCCTGGTTAAGTTTTTCTTCTTCTTTGAAGGCCACAAATGAAACACTAGTATTTTTACTGTTTTCACCTCATTCTGTAGGATTATGTATTGTTTGTATTGTGTGATATTCAACTGGTCCCCTTATGTAGGGAGGTTCATCTGTTTGCTTGCCTCCCCCCTTCTGAGTGGTCATGGTACAGGTTAAGCAAGAGATATACAGGGCCGGGGTTGGTAGAGATTCACACATCTCCTCAAGGACACTTCAAAAGGATGGATGCATTCTGTCATAGGGGCCTGAACTTAGACCTTTTGGATGAAGGACAGTCTGGATCCCAAACATCTAACTTCAGAGTATTGCAATTCACTGATTCTCTCAGCACAAGGAATTTCAATATGATTGCACACCTAAGCTATAATACCATGGGCATCAATAAATGATTAGCTTAAAGGCAACAGACACGAAGAGGCTGCTAATTGAGTGTATAATTACTAGAACATGAAGGGAGGTAAAGTGGCTCATCACAGCACTAACAAGCACATGACTGGTGGGTTCTTGAGAAGCTCTTTTAAAAATAATTTCTTATACTTGCCCTGGACATGATTGCCTCCTGATGGTAAAGCTCTACAAAAACAGAGTCTAGAAATGACACAATATTTGGAAGACTTACAAAAACAGATGATATTTTAGTGATAGGATAGGGCTGAAACTGTCACATTTCTAGGTGAAGTAAGAAGTAAGCATGGTTATCCTTTTTTCCACCTCATTAATCTATAATTTATAGATGACTTGTTCCATTCATAGTACACATATACACAATTAACCAAGTGAATATAGTCTTATAATTGCACCATCAGTTGTGAAACTGAAAAACAACAGTTCAGTGTGTGTAATGTGGAGGGATAAATAGGAAAGCGGAAAGAGATGAAGAGAGAGATGGCTGCCCAGTCTACTGGCACGCAGACCCAGCTGGGTTATGGGGAGGCAGTGGCTGCCTAATGAGCCTCTTTTACCCTAGAGAGCTCACCCCACTCCTCCCCCTAGAGCCCCTAATATAAGGATAAAGGACTGCACACACTCCATCACTATCACATGTGTTGCTTTTCCAATGCACAGCAGGGGAGCTGATGAAAACACAATCTCTGTCTGTAAAATGGTCACTTGCTCACCAGTTAGCCGCACATTGTCTTAGTCCACGGGTGTAACAGTGATACCTAACACAAATACTTACACATACAACCAAGGCAGTTTTTAATCACCACTTTGTTGTTTTTAGTGTCAGCTTTCAGAAAGGCTGCAGTCATGAAAAATCCTCTGGAGAGCTGTTTCACAATAAAAGCGCCATAATGTCCTCACTAATGGCCACCAATGCTACTATGGCAAAGGTGGATGCTGCTTTGTGTTTAACAACACTATGAACACATTTTCCTTTGCAGTTTTGAAATTCATGGGTTGTCCATGAGGTTTGTCTAGCTTTCTTATGCCTGTAAAAACCCTATTTAATGGCCTTTTCTTTGTAAGGTCAAAGCCATAGTTCAACCTGTGCAGAGGAATACTCCCCAGACAGTTGTAAATTCCAATAAAAGGTTCATGCTAAAGTGTGCGTAAGTGAGTTATTCTGTTAAGGAGGGTGGTGGGCAAAACTCCAGTGGGCCCTCTTTCCATTACCGCAGCTCCCCAGTGCCTAATGGTCAAGGCCTGTCTCCACTGGGTAAATGTTTACCCTACAATAAGAAAAGAAGAGGCTTACCACAAACAGGCATACACAGGCCAGCATGGGCAGTGAAATAATGAGCTACTATTAGCCTCCCTGCTTCCCTGCCTCGGCCACAGCCAATGCTCATTAAAGCCTGGGTGATGTGCTGGAGAGTTGAGTGCACTCAGTCAAGTGGTTCTCCACTCTTCCGGGGAGAGAAACCTGCCTTCATATTCAAAACGAGAGAGAAGAATCAACAGTGAAAATATTTGAACAATCTATTCAAACACCTTGTGGATTGTACTGAAGGCAGGCGGCCAGAGAGCAGTTGTTGAGAATGGGCAATGAAGAGATGGCGAAGACTCTTAGGCAGTTCAGTGGGTTTTTTTGTCATGGGCTGCCAAAATGGCTTTGATTTACTGAGGGACCTATTGATAATTAATTGTATCATCTGTTTCCTCCTCCACTCAAGCCAAGAAATGCGAACCCCAACTCTTCATCAGAGGGCTGGGCACAATTTATAGCATCAGAGAGGGCGATTGGACTGGAGCTGGCTGTTCAAGCTGTCAGCAGATGGCAGCTAGAACTAAACACCTTTCACTCTCAGCCCCGAAGAGAACACAGACTTGTGAGTCCACAACTTTGCCAATGTATGGCAGAAACAATTAATAGTGTACTTATGAACACGCCACTCTGTATGCCGATAACCTAATTGAATAAAGTGGAAGATGATGGGCTTCCCCATACCTGCACTTCCCATTAAACTGTAATGGCTGACACTGCAAACTGTCCCATTGATTCCATCATCCCTTAATTCAGCCAGTTAAAGTGGTATTCCAGGTTTAGGCTAAAATCTGCATTTGTGATTGTCCAAGACTAATATTTTCTGACTGATTGCAGTTTTGCAAAAATACAAATCTCCCACACTTCTAGGGAGTATATAATGTCTACAGCAAGCTAAAGTACATGGTCGTATATGGAACATACTTTTAGCTCAATAATTCATAATCTTGGAGGGATGCTGAATAATTGAAGTGAACTTGGAGGCCTTTCAGCTCAGCAGAGCTTTGCATGTAGCTGATGGATCTGTGGGATTCAATGCACATTACAGGGGGAGAGGGGAAATATAGTGCTAAGCTGTGTTTCTGTTTTCACTGCACATTCATTGATCAATTATTCAGCTGGGCCCTCTGACTGTGACCTACAGTTCTGAGAAGACAGGCCTGTGACAGCATTTCTCTTATTGTGCTTTATTTCATGCTCCAGCCAGCATGCACTTATATAGCGTATAAAAGACACTTAAACTTCTCTCTGAAATGCACCCATGTTGTTGAGCTGCGTGGCCACTACTTCACATAGTACAGTAACTGTCTTTCATCATCCTAAATGAGTCAAAGCGGAGAGGATGCTTGTGAAATGAGCACCACGGCCACTTCAGGCAACCCCATTTCTTCCCTTATTCTCCACTAGTGGTTGTGGGAAAAGGTGAAAAAAGGGGGGTGGGATGCTTTTACAGAGCTGGGGGGGGGTTCTCCCAATTGAGTGTTTCTTTATCACACAGACCTTCTCATGAGTGCTAGATCTTTTAATCAAAGAGATTATTTCACAGTATAACCAGCCTCGCAGCCAGCATAACTGGGAGTGTCTAATTAACACAAAAGAAAAACACCTCAAAAACACCAGTCTCCATCTGTGATACCCTTACATTACCCACAAAAGCTGTTTTTCGCATTCTGATGAATTTGTCCACTGTGGCCTTTTTACCGTGTTCAGGATAAGTCAGAGCTTACTATGTAGAAAACAAATGTTTCACTGAAGGCTTAGTTGATTGTAGACCAGTAATGAGCTCATTTAAATACAAAAAAAGATCTACTGTGTGCAATGTAGGGCTTGAGAAGTGGTGCAGTATTCTTTCTCTTCTCAGGACTATCTGAAAAGTACGACAGGAGCCACTGGACTAAACCAGATTGTGTGTTATGCAGAATCAGCCCTCTGGGATTATGTCTGCATTGTTCAAAGCTCGTATAAAGTAAGTATACCTATTGAGGCCAAAAGACATCCTCACTGAATCAGAATAGCCTGATATACAACCGTTTAGAGGTCAAGCTGAGCTTTGTCTGCTATGATTTATGATCCACATGCTCACCTACAGCTGTAGGAGAGAATACATGTCATATAACATTGCTTTGTTAGAAAAACACAGTTTGATACCATTTTGATAGATGGATTTGAAGTTACCCGGGCTTTCTGACATGAGCTGAGTGTGTTTTAGACAGTGGTGTTTAATCTTCATCCTGACTGGTAGGCTCCTCACGTCCCCTGAGCTCCTTGTTTTCCTGTATTGATTAAAATCTGCCCTATCCACCTTCCTGGTGTAAGAACTCCTTCAAAGAAGGCTCAGTGGGATTATTCACTGAGAAAAACTTAGCCCAGTCTTTGTTCTGCCGGTTGCTCTACCTTGTTCAAAGAGGCAAGTCAGTGGGCCAGTATTGGTTCAGGAAAAACTTAGTTATGAACAGGCATTTTGTAGTGAGCCCCTTTGTGACTTGTACATTTTATATTGTGCATCAGGTAATTTATCATAATGCAGCATCACAAAGCTTATTTTGAGGGTCTAAACTGCAATGAGAACGAGTCAGAGGTGACCTTCATACGGAATGGACAGCTTCCCAGTTATTTCAGTTTGACCCTTGAAGCTGCGGTCTGCACACAGCAAATGAAGTAGGGATTGAAACAAGGGATTAGTTTGGAAATGAGCCCTGCCCTATCTTTAAACAGGGAGTGACTGAGGACTGGGTAGCTTACGTCTTATCTTTTTTTATTGTTGCCAGAGCTGAGGATATAATTTGAACACACACATTCACAGGTCCATGTCTGTGGGTATGTTCTACAAAGGTATGATGGCAACAACCACTTAATTCGTGATTAGGGCTTTATTCAAAGGCGTGTTTATTCTCCCAGGAATTCATTAGATCCAGAAGCTGCTTCATTTTTTTTTTCCATTCCTGCGACTCATTCCCCCAGTGAGGTGATTTAATGCTAGTCTCTTGGTGATAAAAAACTGAAGAGCATGACCACAAATACACTGAATACATTAGCTCATTTTTTTTTCTCACAAACACAAGGAAGGTTATTCTATCATGCAAATTACCCAGTGCACCAATATATTTCTCTTGTGTCTCATTCCACAGACATCAAATTATTTTAGGTTTAGTGCCAGGTGACTTACCTGTAGTGTTTTTAATGTTGCTATAGAAAAAAAAATAATGCTGTTGTTGTGACAGATAAAACTACTTGAAAAACATTCTGTGCCATGAACTTTCTGTAAGGATTAATGCAATGTAAGAGAGAGAAAGTAAACCTTTTCAAATAAAAAGGTAATAAAAATTGGAAGTGCAGGTGTAAACTTTTAACATTCAGCAACTTCTGACATGGTATTTCTTTTTTTAGCAAATAGTTTTAGTAATGAATAAAACAGATACACCCTAAAATCTTTTTTTAATATAAATATTTGACCTAAAAGTCTGGTGTTTACATAACTCAACTAAATAAACAGAATTCAGACAAAAGTCTGGAGGAATTTGCTCTCCTTACATTCTTTTGGCAAGGAAGTAAGAGCTAGCCTAAAGTAAGTAAAGTTACAAAACTGTAAATACTCATATGGAAATGTGGGACTGAGACAGGACTCCAGGAGGTTGTAGAAAATGATAAAGAAAACATATCTGGATTTTTTTATTAATTTAAAAGCTAAGCTGAGTTTGGCTTTCTAACACTTGTAGTTTCCTTTATGGTGTGCAGATTAGAGTGTTTAAAGCAATTAAAATTAAATTTTGGTTTTCTTGCAGGAACAGCACAAGACAGAGTTTCAAACTCTGCAGTAAGACAATACAAAGAAAACAGACAGCCCAGAAAAAAAAAAAAATGGCAAACTGCATTTACAACAATCTGTACGCTATTTAGCAAGGATTGATTTATTTTGTTTTTTGTTTAAAAAATATGCAGTGCGCAAGGATACAGAGACTCAAAGCTCTCTGATTCAGCGCATTTTTTTTTAATATAGTATGTGTGAGTTTTTTTGTGTGTGTGGTAGAATGCATGAGACAAAACTCTGAATGTTGGAATGTGCAATAATATTCTAATAAATCATTTTAAGTACAATACAGTACTTGACTTAGTGAATGGCATCCCTTTAAGTAAAATCACAACCTGAATGTGCAAGTGTGCATGTTTTCTTTTCAAATACTGTTTTACGCTGAACAGAATAGCTCTCAAAATCTTGTTGTATATTTCAAATGTACAACAACAATAAAGGTTTTCTACACTATTCTATAATGAACCCAAACACATGCTCATACTCTGAACCAGCAGCTTTTTGATTTGCATCGTTTCTTTAAAAAAAAGTGCACTAAGTGTATTCTACCTGCTAACCTTATTAGCCCAAATTAATTATACCATAACAACATAAAAAGCATATTAAATTGCCTTAAGTAATCATTTTTATGTGAAAATGATAACAGCAATTTAAACTGGTGAACTACTGATGAATAAAGCAAATGGGATGCACGGAATCCAAGAAACTAAATTTGATTTTTCCATCATAACATCTATTTTTTTCTTCTCCTCTTTTGATTAGAGAGGAGGCTTCATGTCCAGCTTGGTCTGGTTGTAGCTGTTGCTGCTGGCAGATGGTGGAGCACTAGCAGGATCATCTGTAGCCTCACTGTGATTTGCGCTTCAGCAAGCAACCATAACAGTGAAGTCTCAGTTGCTAAATTCAGTAAAGAAATTTCATCACTTAATAAAATTTTCTCTTTTCCTGTATCCCTCTTTTGATGGACATCATTACAGATTTAATAGATTTGTAAATAAACAAATTTAATATCCACAGAACTTAATTTAATCTCTGCTGAGATCAAAAACTTAACAGACATACATGCTGGCTCAAGGAATTACAAAGAATTACACGCAAATCATCAATATTATTTACATATTGTATAGCTTGGGTGACTTAGGGTTAAGGGGGAATTTAATGTGAAAATTATATCAACCCTTAAATCTGAGCCCGAAAGGTTTCTGTTGCTCTAAACAAAGAGTAAATGTTTCATAAATTAT
Organism: Heterochromis multidens; assembly: GCA_015108495.1. Lineage (NCBI taxonomy): Eukaryota > Metazoa > Chordata > Actinopteri > Cichliformes > Cichlidae > Heterochromis > Heterochromis multidens. The sequence continues at coordinate 16,177 of VUQS01056288.1, read as the reverse complement.
TAATTCATTATTAATTTTAAACTAGTTTAACTATTCTATAACTGAGATGAAACCAATTTAGAGTTAATTCACTTTGCACCTGTGCAGTATCAGAGCCTGCCTATGTTAGTAGATGATGTGTGTGCTGTGAAGGCTATGTTTCCAGGCGGCTTTGAGCTGAGCTGCAGTGCACCATCTGTAGCAGCCAAGGGGACAACTGTTGCTCATTAAATTAGCCAGTTCCATCATCCTGATGCATCAGAGGAAGACCTGGGATCTCAGTGACCTTTCTCTCCCCCACAACCAAGCCCTTTCCTTCACTAATATAGATGCAAACTCAAGTAGGTCAAACACCAGGTATAAATCTTTCTTGGCAAGCCGCTGCGGCGTTTGCCAGGTATGCACTGCAGGCTGGCGTAACGGACTGTGAGCGGAGGTGTGGCTGAAGCATGAAGTGGGCACGCTGTTGCTGTTGCCAGCAGGCTGGGACCAGCTTGCCGCTGGCCGAAGGGTTGGCCACCTACATGGGGACCATTTGGCTGCAACAATGTGTTTCTGAAAACAGATATTTGTTATCAGAATCAAGCTGACAGTGCATTTATACCAACAGTTGTGAATATAGTACTGTGCACCAGACTGCACAAATTCAAAAGTTTCAAGCAACTAAAAGTTTAAAAAAACTGGAAATGTGCTTTATTCGTTTATACAGTGTCAGCAATAGTGAGGTCAAGATTATAACTCACGTGATTTTTATAGGCAGCCCATAATAAAAAGATGAATAACTGGCATGGGATAAAGCTTTTAATTTTTGACCTTTGAAGTTTTATTACAGACGGAGATGTCCTGCCCTCACTGAGTTATAATATAGCAATGAAGAGTCCATAAAGTAGTTGTAATGGACAGAGCTGCATGAAAGAATTTAAAAAATTAGAAGAGGTGAATAGTGGAATTAAAAAAAAATCAACACACACTACAGTAAAAAGATGTGATGGTGAGTAGGTTTTGCTATAGTAAACCTTTCTAACATGCTTGACATTTTTACTGGGGAACTTTTTAACAAAACTTGTCTATGGTGATTTTAATACGGAGCCTGGTGATTTAGCCAGACAGACAGCTAATGATTTAGTTGAACAATACTTTGATGACATTGGCTAATAAAAAAGCAAAGAGTACAACGCTGCAGGTGCAGCATCCAGGTTAACTAGTGTGACAATTTGAGCAGTTATTTGTCTTAAAAGAGTAAAAAGCAATGATAAAGCAGGTAATAGTGTGTTCAAAATTATAATTATATTCAACAACAGGAAATTCTGAGTTCACAGTGTTTTCAGATCACTTCTCAGACTAATTTATTTGTTTGACCAGAAACCCACCCATGATGAAAAGAGGAGAATTCAGCATATACACATCTGAAAGGCATTAAAAAAAAATCTGCCTTTCCATCAGTGACTTGTTGTCTCAGATAACTCTTACTGAAAAACCACATTAATGACTCAGAATGGGCTTTGCTTTGCACACTGCCATTTCTAGGGAACACGCCTTACATTTTCAAGCCTCTCTGGGAAAACTCACACCTGTGGTGAATTCACTCTCTCCTCTCCTCTATTCCGCTTACATAAGGGGCACAACAGGGCCTTTAGTCATATATGGTAATGCTTTTTGAAAAAGTAGTCACTTCAAACTTCCTCAGTACCTAGGATATTCGGTCTTAGCTATACATTAAATTAAGCTTATAGTGAGCCGATAAAGTGAAAACTTTACCTAAAGTGGTAAATAGCATTGAAGTTTGTGATGCAATGGACTAAGAATGTTTTTTACATTATAATCTCGTCTCCTCCCTGTGACCCTAAAATAAATGAATGGATGACTAATTTAGTCAAATGATTCAGTGTAAGGGACGCACAAAAATGTATTAATGCATGAATAAAGACATTGATTATGACGTTGCTGAGATCCAGCAATATCTGTAATCACCAGAACAAACATTTTTTTATCTCGTACCACACAGCAGTCACAACAGGTATTAAAAATTTACAGTTTATGATTATAGGAGGGGTTACAGACAAATCAAAAAGGTTAGTAAAGCAAAAGACAACACTAGTCATCAGGTGGTATGTCGACATATCGACAGCACCACTGCCTTGGCTAATTCACTGTTGTTAAATCACTTTTGTTTTTGTTTTTATAATCAAAAACTCCAGTACTTTTGCAAAAATAAACCAAAATTTCTTTCATTTTAACTGCTATGCCTATCATAAAACTCTAAGCTCTGTGCCCACCAACTAATGCGAGCACAGCCTCAGGTTACCTGCTTGTGAAAAATTGTATTTACACAGATAATTAGCAAATACAAAATAATTTTAATAAATTATATGACTAGCAGGTGCATAGTAACACTGAACAATTTTCATAATGAAGGAATTAAGAACTGCAGGGCTCAGATGGCTGATCCGACAGGTGCTCTTCATCCATCCACCCATGTTCTTTTCTTTTCTCTTTTTCCGCATATCCAACTCAAGGTCGCGGGGGGGCTGGAACCTATCCCAGCTGTCATAGGGTGATATAAAAAATGTCCAAGGAGTCCAAGAAGTCTTCCAGGAAGACAATAAGTCGTGCAAGAACAACCATGGAAACAAAAACTGACACAATCTATCTTCAATCTATCTTTTTTACAGTGATACTCACGTCACTTAATATTTAGCAAGACTTGGTGGATATATTTTGTTGTAATTATAGTTGCAAAATTAATATTTGTACATTTAATTCATGCTTAACATTTTTATTTAGCCTTTCCTTCTCTGAAAGAATATTTCTTCCTTTTTCATTTTCTGAACCATCTTCAAAATGGAGCACCGACACAAATAAAACATGTCTAGGAGTCCACCCTGAGTTTCAGAGGTTGAGGAGAGTTAGCAGAGGTTGCTGTGCTTAGCCAGTATAAAAAATGGAGGCCTGTATTGAGTTTGTAGGCCTGCAGCTCCAGGCAATGGTGATAAATCCACCTGTGAGAGAGCTTGTATCAGACAGGCCCAGGCCACTGGCAGATAAATCGACTGGCCCGTGCCCTGACTGGGAGACGCACCCCTGTGGGCTTCCCTGCCGCTGAGAGTTATATTTCCAGCTCTGTCCCTTGTAGGTTGGAGCAGCGCTTCAGGATACGAGCAAGCTAAATGAAACACTAATGCACCAAGTTTCCCATCAGAAATTTCCATAATTCATTTCCACACATTTCCTTGAGAGCACACTGTGGGATTTGAAGGAGGGGCTGGGAATCTAAATGCACCAGCTGTGTGAAAAGAGGTGTCTGATCAACAGCTCAGTGGCTGGAGCCTTATGTGAATTTCTGAAAGCCAGCCACGTGACCTTACAGGTGTATTCCCTATCTTTCTAACGGGAAGGGCTTTTTTCATTGTGGTGCGGGGAAGAGTTAGTGTAGTCAAAATGTACTCTCCTCCCCCAGCCTCTTTGGATTTGGAGTTTATACAGCTGAGAAAATCTATTATTTTATGTTGCACATTTCAAAGAAATCCCCTTTCTCAGCCATTTCATTTTCATCAATAAATAAGCCAGATTCTGCTTTCATTCAGTGCTTGAATCTATGTTGAATGATTTGAGGAGCTTAAAACTGCTTCAGCAGTTCGCTTTGTGCTCCTGGTTAAATGTTTCCCCCCAGTTTGTTTTTGTTGCTGTTAAACTACTTACTAAGACCATTTGTTCTCTGGAAAAAAAAAAAAATTCTCTCTTGGATTGCAGTGCAATGAAGATATTACTTTTGATGTTGTTCTCTCAGAACAAAGGCTGCTTGTGTCTGATGGTATATTGAACCAAAACTCGAGATGTCCAATAATATACCCTGCTCAAAAAGTTGAGGAAAAAAAGGACATTTTGAAGCTGTGGATCATTTTAAGCTGTAGTTGTCCCTAACTCATTTTTTTACGGGTTATTAATTATTTTCTATCCAGTCGAAAATAATGGTGAAAATGAATGACCCTTTTTAGACTTCCAATTTGAAAATAACTAACAATTTGTCATATTTAATTTGGTCATATCTAAGAATAAAGGAGCAGTAATGAGACTTTGCTAACATTGTTGGATAGAGAACAAATGGTTTGTACCAACAGTGTTTAGAACACAGAAATAGTCTGAACACCAGGTGCTGCAGAACAATATTCCCTGCAGTGTGATGAATTGTTTGACTAAAGAGGGTATTCATCCAAAAGCACCATAGTCTGCAGTATGTGATTGCTAAACCTGACAAAGTCAATGAGAAATGGCATGTTCTTACACACTGCAATACATCAACCCGATTCTGGAGAATTATAAGGAATAAATTTTACATTGTCAAGAGCAAGCAAAATGATATTTTATATTATATCATGTCTCAATCATCTTTGTGATTAGCACCCTTAAGTTTCAGCATCAGCACTGAACACTGTAAAAATCAAGGATGTCAGTTGTGAGAGACAGGATGTCAGTTGTATCTTTTGCAGCACTGTGTAAGCACTGCAGACTCAGAGGGCTTTCACTGGGAAATGAAGATAAGTTTACTCTTAAGTTCCATTGTCTAGAAAACAATCCTGATAGCTGTTTTTCCAGGCTTGGTAAAGACCAAGAAAAAAGATAAGCAATCCTCCAGGGCTGCTTTTGCCCGAGGTAAGACACAGGTGGAAGGAGCCCAGAGCAGGGTCACAGTAAAGATTTATACTATGTACAAAGTAAAGAACAGAAGAAAAATGGCTGCTCATGTAGCGTCTCAGTGAAGCGAGTGAAACAGCTGTTCACGGAGTGAGGAAGTGGTCAGGTAAGACAGGCCTGGAAATAATAATCACAGGCCCATCTGCTGACCTGGGACTGCATGGCCCCGGGCTCCCAGCACAGGCCCTCCGTATGGAGCACAGTACAGCCCTCGCCCCAGGAAACCTGGCCATGCCGCACTAGGCTGCTGACACTGCCACATGCTCTCTTTCTCTGGCCGGGCGAGCCTGAAAGCCTGTGTGCTCTCTATATGATGATCACGTTAAGGTGCCACTGCAGATACTATCCATTACCAGCTGACTGCCATTAGATACCGCACCCTAGGATCCTATATATGACTACCTCAGGGAGAGTGTTTTCACTTGTGGAACAAACAAACCTCTCTTATGAGTGATGATAAATTGTTGTTTTAAAAGTTCCTTTTAAAGAAATGGGTTCATTAGATATGAGGACAAAGTTTTAGAGTAAAATGACCAACAACAGGGAATCAAGGACCAGTCTCGTTCCAACTGCCAAACTTGTTAATTCTGATCATTAATTTAGCAGCTAATAGCAGTGTAAGATGGCATTTTAATGTAGTGCTGGATTAAAACACATTTATCATATTAGAGAGCACATCAGTGATTTCCTGGTTGTGCATCCTTGATAGGTTCTACAGGAACAAATCAATATTGTGCTGTAATTGAGCGATGAGGGGGGTGAGAAGTGTGAACAGCCTAATCATAATTAAAGAGCAGGCTGCTAAATATGAGGGTGAACTAAGGCTGTGAAAGATAAACAGTGTCAGCAAGAGATAATGCACCACAAGTCAGGCTTCGTTACAACTTCTCAGTGCTGTGTGAACTTACATCAGAGACCAAATTAAAAAGATCAGCCATCCTAGGAAGTTAAGCCTACAACAGTGATAAAACCTCAGCTGATCACTGTTGATCATTTCTGGTCAGTGAAGATATAAAATCAAAATGGTAATGACATTCTTGCCATTTAGACATAATATTAAGACTAATCATAATTTGTTGCCAATTTTCACTTCACAGTCTGAAAAGTGACTGATATACTCTTCAAAACCACTTAAAGGAGGCAGCTGATTCCTCAAATCCACCTGCTTACACTTAAGGCAAACACATATAAACAAGCACCCACTTAATCACTTTCTCTGCCTTTCTGTCTCGCTCACACAAACACACACATCACACACACATATTCTTTGCTCTGTGACATGCCGTCAAAGCACGCAACACAAAAGCACCTTTAATCTATTGGAAGAAAAGTGGTAAACAGATTTGCATCACTACCCCACATTATCTGCTGACACTCTGAAATGATTTGTTTTATGCACACTTGGCCTTGAAGTTTGCAAGCAGGTTGTCAGTGAGGATAGAATTGAGGTAAATGGTGTAGACTGAGAAAACAACAACTTTGCTGAGGTCCCCACTTTGAGTTTGGAGGCGAACTGCTTAACGCAAAAGGCAATTTTAATTGTATCGATTCAGCCATACAAATGTAGAATTCTTTTCAAAAGTGTGCACATCAGCACAGTCTCTGTCTTCTAATGCAGCCAAAAGGAGTTAGTTTATTTTGTAAAGCCCTTCAACCCAAGTAGACAGCACACAATGACTGGATGGGGTTTTAGTTTCGCATGATCCAACACAATGCACAAAAGTTATTTGACAGAGAAAAGTGCAGATTGTTCAAAGCTATGTTTAAATATGATCGGCACTGCAAAATGCAAACAGCAAGATAAATAGGAATCTTAGCACTTGCAACTTTATGTCATTTGTCAAATGTGGAATAGCAAAGTGGCCTTTCTTGCTCTTTTAATACTTCTAAAACATTCTTTTGTTATGGAGCAAACAAAGAAGATTCAAAGATGCACTACTGCCAGAAAATATTGAAAAAGCTAAAAATGTAACCTAAAATCAAGCTAACAAGTCCTTGTGCATTGCAGAGAATTTTGACTAATTTTGACTTGTAAAACATTCACTTGCTGTTTGACAGTGATTCACATGCCAATAATCTATCTTATTTCTTTTACATATTAAAGTATGTGTCTGTTGTTTCTAGACTGTTAACGGTGTTGTGTACAAATACAGTTATGACAAATTAAATGCCCTGAGGCATGTGGCTGCCTGGGAATTGACATATAAGCAAACAATCAGCAGCAGTCTGAGGGTAATTACATTAAAAACTGCTATACATTTAGGCTTTGAGAGCAGACTGTAAATCTTTTTACTCTGTTTTGATTGTAGGTTTGTCTTCCTTTCTTTCATCGTTGTTATAGCAGTCACTTCAATTCAGGAATCATTCAAAGTGGACAAATCATCAGTGATGTTATGAGAATTTATATTTAAAAGCTTGCAACTGAACACTGACACTGTTAAAAGCAGTTATAATTTGCAATCTTGCTAAACCCTGTACATAAAAGCTACTGCATAACTGCACTGATGCCTCATCATCAAGAAATCACTCATATGACTGAAAAATTGTTAATTAGTTAAAGTTTAATAAAGGGATGCACTGATATGTCAGCCACACATCTCTATCAGCTGCTATCTGGTTTGCTGACTGCTTTCAGAGAATAAGACGTCTACTGTTGGCAGTGTCTGATATTTTTCTGTGTTACATACATTTTGCACTGGTTAAATGTTCAAATATAGAGTCATGAAGCATTTAAAAATTTTCAAACAGACAATTTATTTCTTACAATAAAGATTAATTTGTTTGGATTAAACAAGGGAGTGAATAACACTAATAAATAAACAAAAAAAGACATTGCATTGGCATAGACTATGGGCCAAATTATTATTTTAATAATTTGTACCAGAATTTTCCAATCAGTGCATCCCTAGTTAATTATTTAACTGGAGCATTTAGGATATGATACCAGTGCAGACAGTAAAGGAATGCATGCCTGGAAATGTTTGTGTCTTTGTTTCCACACACAGCCCATCTGACTGTATGAGACTACCTTACACTGACATGGATCAGATTAAAGGCCTGGGATGATGGGGATGGTCATTTCCCAGGTAGATGTGGGCATACCGTGAGGGATGGGTTCTGTGTGGCTGTCACAAGACATTACCAGACGGCACATACTGCTACACACACACACACACGCACACCACAAGCCCATGAAGATGATCACATTGGATACACAGATGACATTCTATCCCTGCTGTGACAACACGGGCTCATTTTTTTGCTCTGACATCCGTTGCTGTGTGGGTGTTATTCAAGTCAAATCTATCATTTTAATGGAGAAGTAGTCAGACCTGAGGATTATTTGAGGGATAAATATATCATTGTCTGTTCATTCCGTATCGACCGAATGTCATTGAGCCCTGACTAACTCTTTCCCAACGACAGCCTTAGGATCCTATAAAACATACATAGATGCAGGAGGCCCAATACAATAAAAACAAGTGAGCATGAGCAGTACAACCATTTGTGTAGGCTCTGATAACAGGCTCTTTAACATATTCACAGTGGGATAATGAACAGGGTAATTATGTTATCCTTAGTGAGTACAAAGATACAATAGACCCATCAATTAAAAATCCTCAGGACTGCTCTTGTTTAGCATCTTGAGTGTAACAAAGTGAATTGTCCACCATGATTTTAGCTTTTGTAAATGTCTTTAGCAGAGTTGATCTGATGAAATTCCGATTTGCCAGCAACCAGTGCACCAGGGGCACAATGGAGTATTCCAGCATATTGCTTAAGCCATGGCCTCTGAAAGCACACTAATTGCATCTGGGATTTGGTTATCCAATCCCACAGTGCATTGCAGCCGGGCGAGGAGCAGGGGGGTGAATTAGAGTCTGGCAGGGTGAAGCTTCTGCTTGCTGAAGCCTTGACAGTGCTTTGTACTGAATGATTGTTCTCCAGACAGCTGACGGAGGTAGCGGCGCACGCAGAGTTGTTTGAAAGCCCAAAAGGATATGCGGCTGCATCATCAAAGTCCAGCAAGTCTTCCATGTGTCAGGGAGAGATTAAGCTCTTCCAGAGAGGGCAACGCCTCTGATCACTCTATTCAATCGATGGGATTTGAATAAAGGAATAAAAGATCAGGCATTGTGTATCTGGGTGCTGTGCAACCGCTGGATAGGATTAAGGCATGTTGGAGCTGTAACAGTGACAGACACCATCAATCACAAGTTCCCTACACTAGTTAGCTAAAGTTGATATTAGCCCTAAATAGGACACATCTGTTTGTTGCTGCACACTCTCAGACTTTAATTAATTCTCAAGTCATTTTATTTTTAGGCTTGGGTTTTTATTTGTTGCTGCTCCTGTACATGTGCACAAAAATGTAAATTGCATCCTTCCTTTGCTCACAGTGAGGGGCTCACATACACTGTGATACTGCAAATTAAGCACACAGGCAAATTCACATGCACGGCAGAGCACACACAGTCACACACACAAACACAAACAATATGAAAGTCACTGTGCAAACAAACTTTGGTCTGGTGGTCTGCTTCAGCCTCATTTTCCTGGCTGAGTTCTCTATCATCGGCCAGTGCCTCTTCCACAAGTTGTGTCAGATAATAGCTTCCTTTCTCCACTTTTCAAGAGAGAATGAGTCTATTCCCTGGAAACTGAGTTCAAGGGCAGGTCTATGTAACCCAGAGAGACAGACTCTTGCCAAGACCTTGGCTTCAGATCCTGGAAATCGCCTAGCACGTTTTATGCCTGATCTGAACATGTACCCTGCACTGACCGGGAGCCCCAACTCTTCAACATCAGGCTAAGGAGTGGTGATCCAATTCAGGTCCATGAACTGTCCTTGCCATCTTAACTTCTAAGTCTAACAACCACTAATTGTTCAGACTGTCGTCCTCTTGCATCAGAAAAACTGATAGTTTCTTGACATGTGGTGTGAAATAACAACTCAACTGATGCTCTCACTTGCTCAGTTCTTTACCCTCACTATTGTCTACCCTCTATTAGCCCTAGCCTTTCCTCTTTTCACCCATCATGTCTCACAGTGGGATATAATTACTAGAATTCTTTGCCTGGCTATGCTCTCCTATTAATAGCCTAGCGTTTAAGCCCTCTCCCTGGTCAGATGGTCAATGCTTGAGGGCAATATGTCACACTACATGGGCACAAAAGGTAGCCAAACAATGCCTATTGAGGACCAGGTGCCATTGCAGTAATACCATTTGGCTACCATTCACTATTGTGGTGCACTGTGCTTGCTGATACAGTACATTAATTGCTAGTGGTTTCAAGCAACCATGTTAATTAAAGCACCTATGGACAAGATGTGTGCAGTCAGCTGTCCATAGACGCTATTATGACTGTCTGGATTAGCTCATTGGCATCCTTGAATGACTCATATAAAAACAAAATGACAGACAGGAAAAAATATGACTGCACCCCACATGAAAGAACATGCAATAGCATAGCTGAGGCATCATTACCGTGACTTTTCATCATTATGCTGCATGAGAGAAATGGCCTTTCTTGAAAAGATATTCCTGGCGATCAAGCCAGCCTCTTTAATGATGTTTTGGAACTTTGTGTTCAGTGGAAAGAATAAATTTGATTGGTATTTTTGACATTAAGTCTTTCTTTTGTTTTTAAATGGTCTCTCTTTTTTCAACATAATATGACATAAAGCCTCAAAATGTACTGCACTTCAACAGAACAATTGTTATTTTGTTCTTATATGACAATCCAGTGATTCCAACCCAGATTAACAAATTAAAAGTAACACTACACGTATAGGGCCACAACTTACTTATAAACAATTTATTTATCTTCATTTGGAATTGTGAAATGTGTAAATGTGAAACGATTAGACCCAAAATGAGAGGTTATAATAAGAGTCCAAACCTCAAGGACATTGAATTTACAGTGCTAGATAAGAGCAGAATCTTGTCTGTTATGATGAAACATAAATGACTTTCACTTCAAAAGAAATTTTTTAAGTTTTAGTTTGTTCTGGTAAGTAAAAAATTGCTTCAGCACAATAATAATTTCATGAAGTTACGACATTTCATTTTTTTAACCATCATTAGTACCCATTACTAATGTTTTAAATTACAGATTTTTCCCTTTGTATTAGCTACAGCCAGTAACCCTTAATAAGGATTTCTAAAACTGTAGATTAAAGGTGGAGTATAAGGTGAGATGAGGAGGATAGGGGCCTCTTTAGATCCTGGTCAGGCCTCCTGCAGCAGCAGCTTGCCTTCTGGATAAGAGCAGCAGACCTCAGTCTCTTTACTTACAGCCCGCTGGAGCAAGAGGTCGAAGCACACCTGAACCCTGCTCAGCACACAGCGGGCCACAGGGCCGAGGAACTCACAGGACAGCTGACCTGCTTTGACCTTTTCCTCTGCTCCAGGCCCGTGGGACTCCCTCCACTAAGCTTAGGGACCACTCACAACCTCTCTGTTAGCACACTCTGGCCCTCAGCACCTCAGTTAGTGAGCACCCCACGAATGAAAAACACACACTCACTCAGTCATGTATTTAGCCATGTACAGTGTATATTGTGCACATAACAAAGGGACATACTCAAACATTGAACAGGCATCACATACTGCCTCATGCAAACACAGTCTGTCACACACAGCCATGTAGTCTATCTCCCCATCTCCCGGTGTCTCACTCACTCAGGCTTTCTCTCCATTTCATGTGGAGTCAGATTGGCACTGAGCATTAAACTGGTGAATATCTCCATCTTGTGGACAATGTTTGTTTCATTATGAGATGCTATGGGACAAATATTCATTGTCTGTTCCAGTACTGATCAGGGACTGTCAGAAAACCAATTTGCCAAAGGAAATCGATATTACCCATAAAGCTGGAGCAATGCATGTGGTATATGTAGATCATGTTATCATCTTCACTGAAAACACTTTCTGAAAATTATCATTCAAGCCAGTTGTCACTGGTACAAACAATTTGTGTTCAAGTGTGAAATACTTTGTCCACATCCACAGCCTCCCAGGGTCAAAGAGGCGACAGGGTGACTTTATCTTGAATGTCACTTTGTTTTTGGTTGGTTAGACAGTATCCTCTCTTGGAATGGTTTCTCGGATGAAGGCACAGGTGAGGCCCACAAAGGAGCAGCCCCCTCTCTCCATAGCATTTCCTCTACTAAAACAGCCCTACATTTTAATATGCAACATCTGTGCCGGGAGAGCCTTCCAAAATGGCTGCTCCTTGGAGGATGACGGTAGAGTCTGCTCAAACTTGGGGTTGGGGCATTTGGTACTGCAAGGTTCTGCACAGATGTTAGCATTCACAATGTCACTCTGTCCTTTGCTTCAGTACCCAGGGAGGTCTATTTTAAGGGAGGGTGGTGTGTTTTCTTCTTTAGTTTCATGAGATCACTTTATCTGTAACTGTCAATGTAACAATTCTACATAGACTTGTTCAACTGAACTGGGACTGTTGTCTCCGATCAGTAAGGTATGAAGGAGAGTTTCTGCCTGTTAATTTATTGCCTGCTATAAGGTGGTACTGCTTCACTGATAGGCTTGTTCTTTGTAAATGTGAAACAAAACAGAGTTACACTAAAATACTTTAGCCAATTACATTTAAAGTCTTCAAAGAGATAAAGAGAATGGCTGAATAAGAGAATGCAGTGAATCGGTTGCATGAGTGCATAGAGGAACATTAGCTCAACTACACAGAACTGTGTTTGGGGTATGCTTTTGCAAAGAATTGAGAATATTTTCTGTGCAGAGATGCGATGACCTCAAGGCTGCTTGTCAGTCAGATTATTCAACTGATTCTCAAACAAGACTCTAGATATGGCTGGAGAAAATCAGAGAGGGGAAGAAAGGACCAAAAGAGAGAAAAAGCAAAACTAAAGAGAAAGGGACATGTACAGTTCCTAATGCATCACTTACACAAAGAAGATGTTCATATTTAATGCTCATCATTAAAGCAGGGTTTGAGCATGGAAGACGCTTCTGTTATTTTCCCACACCCCTTGAGCCAAGTCCTTGTGACAGCCCTCCACTACATCCCGGCAAATTATCCGCATGAGCTGCGGTGAACAAAAACAGCCCATTGCGGGGGAAGTGAGGCCCAGCCTCAGCTCCACTCCTGTGATGGGGAGACACGTCACTTTGCATCAGCTCCAGCCTTCCAAACCACATCATCTGCAAGTGAGGAGAACAAGACCACTCCATGGGGAGAGGACAGTCAGAGATAAGAAGGCAGATAAGAATAAAGGAGATAAGAAGGAAAAGGAGAAGAGAAGAGAAGAGAAGAGAAGAGAAGAGAAGAGAAGAGAAGAGGTTCATGCAAAGTAAAGAGCCACAGAGCCATGATTCTAATTTCTGAAAATATTTTAGCTACATAATTTACGTTAGCCTTTGATTTTAAATAGCATGACAAAAGATTTAATATGTGATATTTCACATATGTACACACAGTACATAAACAGAAAATGTTCAGTTTCTATTCTACATGCTTATAATAAAAAATAACAGTAAAGATTTTTGATTCACAAACTTCTGCAGGACGTGTGTCAGCCAGTAGTTGATGCTAAGCAGTCCCATGTTAAACAGAGTCAGGGCACTCTCTGCTGGACAATGCTAAACTTGCAGGACCTGTAAAAAGTACCCCTTGTGTGTGTGTGTGGTTTAGTAGTAGTAGTAGTTGATTTTAGATGTTTAGAAACGCACAGATGCCTGTGGCCTCTTTCTCAAGGATATATCCTGACGGCCAAGGAGACTTGAGAAAAATTGAGTTACACTAAAATAAACCTGTCTTCCAAGATGCATGTGCTCCAAGCCTAAATTGGCCTATTTAAAGGCAAAAGCATAGACAGTCTTTGAATAATATTGACTTGCAAAGTATGTAGAGGTCAAGGACAGGACAGTAGGCAATGCTAGTTGCCACAAGAGTGATGAGAAGTAAACCAGATACATTTAGGAGTGCTGCAAAGTAAAAAGTCAACTACTCTGCTATTTTTACAAATGAATGATTGCATTTCTGGTATGAAGACAATAAGCTCACAAGAAAAAACTTTTAAAAAATTGTGGTGGTATTTTGTAGTAAAATTCAATTAATATTTAAATGTGTATTCCATGTTTAAGAATGAATTACATTTTTAGAATTAAAGTAAACTGGTGCCTTTTTTTGGTAAATTTTTGCATTATGAATCTAATACTTCCATTGTGAGAGAGAGCTTTTTTGCCAGCTCTTATGATCACAAAAATGATGTACTCTGGAGAAGAACAAAATTATAGCAAGCTAAAACAAACAAACAAACAAACAAAAAACCCTATTGTGTTTGTAAATGTGATTTTCAGAGTTTATGTTTGACCCTTTATTCAGTAAAAGAATGGTAAGGGAGTTCATCATGTTTAACTGAATACTGATGCAAGAAAAATAGAAACTCAAAACTACAGTAAAACAAGTGACACTGTTAAAACAACAATGAAATATATAAACCATTACTTCAGTATATATTTTTAAAAAAAAGTATTTCAATATTTAAAATACAGCAGAAATATTAACTACATCCTGGTTTCTACATTGTATTTTCTCATCAAAAATCCTTTAAAAAGACATGTTTACTGTCAACAGCTCTTTGGTATCTTATTGCTTGAAAACCGAATGATACGCCAACAGAGGTCCAGTGTACACACACACTGAATACATGCAGACTGTCTGTCTGAATCATTGCTCTCTTGCTGTAAACCACTCTGTACAGCCGAGCACACTATCCATATTCATGTGATTTTTGCCGGAAGGCATTGGTGTCTACTAAAAATAGCATGGTGAGAGAAAGGGGCTCACATTGTGTATCCTAACATTCATGAGCCGAGTCTCTATGATTGGTTGTAAACAAGTGTCTCTTTGGTAGGAACCTTTCTTCATGTCGTTCAGTAAACAAATAATTGCTGTGGGTCAGAAAAAAGACATATTCAAGGTACAGTACATACTGTAATTCACCAGAGTCGCACATTGCACATTTTTCTTTTATTTGTTTGCACACCTCAATAAAGGCATCTCTGGATGGTTGGTGTATTTGCACGTAGAGACTGTGCTACCTGCGTGTGCTTTTTTGTGCCTTTTTGTCATAATATATGTAGGTCCCAGAATAGATATGCCTCTACATATTGATAGCAAAAGTGGAACTGAAATAGCAACTCTAACTGAGAGAAACTGATAATAATCAAAGGTTTTAAAACATATTAAAATGGGTAGTGAGAACTGATATTTAATTATTTTTATTTTTTTTACAAAGGCACATTGGTTTTGTTTCAGGATGAGTTGAGGAGGTATCCCCAGCAGATGGCACCACCTTTCTGCTACTGTACAAATACTGTATAACTACTTGCAGTAGGTCCTTCTAAGAAAATGACTATAGTGACAATAAAACATTGCCATTTGCTAAACTTTACCATCATGATCAAAGGGTAATAAGCTGAACGTTAGGGGCATTTAAATTTCTCATGTGTAAAATACTAGATGTCTACATGTCTGCATGACCAATGATGTTTCTCAATAAGCATTACAGTCTAATTTTAGCTTGGTTGTTAATCAGCCAGAATTACTCAAATGTAACTAACAACACAGTTAATTAGCAGTGTCAGAAGTGAGTAATGGGATATTCTCAGCCAAAACAACAGTAATGCGCTATTCTGAGCCAAATACTTCACATACAGATTTTCCTGGACCATAAAGGAAATGTGCTAGAGTGTATGCAGGCCTGTGCTAATGTGGCAAAGTTGCAGGTCATTTCCGTTTTGAAGACATAAAAGCCTTTGGTGCCTGAGGCTACACTCTGGCTTCCTTAAAACCGGACATGGAAACTGTGACAATGCCTCTGTAAGCATGAGAAGCTTTGTGTGTGAGTACTGTTTGAGTAGGATGCAAGAACCGAGGGAGGCAGATACATTCAGAATTACAGTCTTTTAATTATGTATCAAATGTGTTACACATTATGTGTTTCCTAGTTAAGAAGAACATTATAGCACACTAACTGGACAGGAAAATTATGCCCCCTTCACGAAAGGGCAGCTGCAGGAGGTTGAGTCTTACTGGCCAATATCAGATAACAACTGATCTTTATTTTAACCAATCAGACAGCCCAGGATTTACTGATGTTCAGGATGTCAATGTGACTTGGGCTGCAAGTGGCATTAATTTATTAATTTAATTTATTTGTATTGAGACGTATGAAGTATGTAACATGAAAGGTGCATCTTTAGCATTTGTAGCACATTAGTGAGCAATGTATGTACGTAGATGGGCTTTTAAAAGACATCAAAAACTACTTTCAGGAAAAAAAACAACAAACAAACAACATTTTCAACCAATAATAGAATAAAAAAAAAAAACAATACAACTTTAAGCTCTAAATAATTCATAACATAACAGTTTAATCCCAGTCAAGACCCATTCTGAATTTAGTGAGTAAAGACCTCAGCATGTGAAACCCCTCAAGCAGAAAAAGCCATTGGGT
>VUQS01056280.1:0-16467 GCA_015108495.1 Heterochromis multidens | reverse complement strand
TCCCAGAGCTGCTGTTTGGATGTGAACTGCCTCCCATCCTCATAGATCTTTTGCTTGAGGATGCTCCAAAGGTTCTCAATAGGATTGAGGTCAGGGGAGGATGGGGGCCACACCATGAGTTTCTCTCCTTTTATGCCGATAGCAGCCAATGATGCAGAGGTATTCCTTGCAGCATGAGATGGTGCATTGTCATGCATGAAGATGATTTTGTTGCGGAAAGCACGGTTCTTCTTTTTGTACCATGGAAGAAAGTGGTCAGTCAGAAACTCCACATACTTTGCAGAGGTCATTTTCACACTTTCAGGGACCCTAAAGGGACCGACCAGCTCTCTCCCCATGATTCCGGCCCAAAACATGACTCCACCACCTCCTTGCTGACGTCGCAGCCTTGTTGGGACATGGTGGCCGTCCACCTACCATCCACCACTCCATCCATCTGGACCATCCAGGGTTGCACGGCACTCATCAGTGAACAAGACTTTTGAAAATTAGTCTTCATGTAGTTCTGGGCCCACTGCAGCCGTTTCTGCTTGTGAGCATTGGTTAGGGGTGGCCGAATAGAAGGTTTATGCATAACTGCAAGCCTCTGGAGGATCCTACACCTTGACGTTCGCGGGACTCCAGAGGCACCAGCAGCTTCAAATATCTGTTTGCTGCTTTGTAATGGCCTTTTAGCAGCTGCTCTCTTAATCCGATGTATTTGTCTGGCAGAAACCTTCCTCGTTGTGCCTTTATCTGCACGAACCCGTGTGTGCTGTGACTCAGCCACAAATCTCTTAACAGTACGATGATCACACTTAAGTTTTCGTGAAATATCTAAGGTTTTCATTCCTTGTCCAAGGCATTCAACTATTTCACGCTTTTCAGCAGCAGAGAGATCCTTTTTCTTTCCCATATTGCTTGAAAATGGTGGTCTGCTTAATAATGTGGAACATCCTTCTTTAGTAGTTTTTCCTTTAATTGGGCTCACCTGGCAAACTAATTATCACAGGTGTCCGAGATTGATTTCAGTGATCCAAAGGGCCCTGGGACACAATGCCATCCATGAGTTTAATTGAAAAACAAAATATTTAATCTTTATGACACTTAAATACAATTTGCATAATAATTTGGAACGCGGTGTAGTAGGTGGAGAAATACAGTTGTGTGAAAAAGAAAGTTTTTCACAGGACTCTCTGCAGTCCTGTGAAAAACTAAGTTCACCCCATGATTCAAAAGCTTGTAGAACCAGTTTTAGCAGCAATAACTTGAAGTAATTTTTTTCTGTATAACTTTATCAGTCTCTCACTTTGTTGTGGAAGAGTTTTGGCTCACTCTTCTGTATGACATTGCTTCAGTTCATTGAGGTTTGTGGGCATTCATTTATGCACAGCTCTCTTAAGGTTCCACCACAGCATTTCATTCAGGTTGAGGTCTGGACTTTGACTGAATCATTGCAGCGACTTGATTCTTTTCTTTTTTTTTCAGTCATTCTGTTGTAGATTTGATGCTGTGCTTGGGATCTTGATTGGGACTCAATGACTGCAAGGTGTCCAGGTCCTGTGGCTGCAAAACAAGCCCAAATCATCACCCCTCCACCACCGTGCTTGACAGTTGGTGTGACGTGTTTGCGCCGATTTGTTGCGTTTGGTTTTCGCCAAACATCTCCACTTCAGTCTCGTCTGTCCGAAGGACATTGTTCCAGAAGTCCTGCGTTTTCTTCAGATGCAGCTTTTCAAGCCTAAGCCGTGCTGAGAGGAGCCTTTTTCCTGGCAACCCTTTCAAACAAGCCAAACTTGTTCAGTCTTTATAAAAATGTACTGTCATGAACTTTAACATTTAACATGCTAACTGAGGCCTGTACAGTCTGAGATGTAGCGCTTGGGTTTTTTGCAGTGGCTCCATAATGTAGTGGTTTACACATTTGCTTGGCAAGCTGCAGTTATCCAGCGTAAAACTCTGCCAAATCAGAGCTATCCACTGTGGTGACACCTTGTGGCAAGAAGCAGCCAAAAGTAGCTTCTGAGCATTGCACAGTCTGACCTTGAGGTGAATTTTTTGGGATGTCCACTCCTGGGAAGATTGTGGCATTGTGTTAACACAGACCTGAATGCTCCAGACTGGCAGACTACCAAAACTTCTGCCTTTATAGAGGTGCTCACACTTGCTGACGATCAATTAATCAAGTGCATTTGATCAGCAGCACCTGGCTGCTGTTTACCCTCCTATGTAAGCAGTAAGGGTGTATTTAGTTTTCACAGGGCTGCTTGGAGTCCTGTGAAAACAGGACCCTAAAAATCCTAAATAATAATTGACTGTTGGTGCCAGTAGAAATGTCAGGGAACAAAGTCAGTTAGATTCATCTGGTTTAGGAATGGAAAACCAGCAAACTCAGCATCAAACACATTTTTTTAAATTGCAGTCATAAAAGAGATAAAAAAGAAGGAGTCTGTACTTTGTCCTTGTGTTTATCCATCTTATCAGAATCTTAGATGATTATGGTAGCTGCTTGTAGCAGAGAACCAGATGGGCTTACAGTACAGCAGATACCATTTTTACCTAAATTGGATCTAAATGGACTCATAAACTCAATCTGTCTTTTCAGCATTTATCAAATATGTTTGCCCTGAGTCTCAGTTATTCTATCACAAAAATGAGACAAAAATGACACAAACAGTTAACATTATAAGAAGTTTGAGTGTTATACATTGCAATCTGGTCTTTTTGCAATACAGACAGCTACACAGACATTTTAAAACACTTGCAAATAAAAGAAAAAAAATACCTGCATTGTTAGTACTACAGAAGGAACATATGAACGTTGACTGGAGTAAAATGAGCCTTTAAGAATATACTTTTCCTTGTGTGTTAGTCATTTTATTAGAAAATCAGCTTGATTGGATTATTGATTCAGTTTCCATGCCTTTTATATCAGAAAACTGAATATCTTTGTATTGTTTTTCAGATTGATGACACCTCTGAAATTCTTCCGGTTTTCTGGGATTTTAAGACATGTTAAGGAAAATAGTCAGAATGTGAATTAACAGTTGCAGCCCTAGATGTCCTGCAGTATTCATTATAGGTCTATTGTAAGGCTGGATTCTCTTTGCTGTATGTTTTGTCCAACATGCAGAGATAAAATGCAACCCAGACAGCACAGCCACCAGCCAACATTGCACAGTAGTTGCGTAGTGATGACACAGGTCATTAACTCCAGTAAACACTGCTCAAATCTTTACTAGATAACTACATCAGCCTCCTGTTGCACTCCTCACGTCCCCACTGTGCCCATCCTCCACCATTACTATCTCTGCTCTCGCACACACACACACACACACACACACACACACACACACACACACACACACACACACACACACCCCCACACACGCACACACACCCCCACACAAAGCAATCCTTCATTCAACTGGTGGAGTCGAACAGAGTTCACAGGAAATTATTTTTAGCTAGAGAGACTTAGCACAAGTAAGGCTTCTGTTGAAAAGCTTTTTGCTATGAAAAGACAGTGAAGAAAATTCATTCATAATGACACAGAGGGATATCTTCAGCAGTTTAATGTAGGAACAGGCCCAATGGGAAAGTCATAAAGAACTGTCCATCTGTTCCAAACTCTAAAGACACTCATGTTAGGCTCATTGGTGACACTCAATTGGCCGTATCTATGGATGTGAGCTAGGTAAAGATCCTAAAATGCCCACAAGAAAGCGCAATAATGTCAAGACCTTTATGTTTTCAGTCAGACTAGAAAAGTGCTGTTTAAAAGCCAGTCCATTATTCTCCATCATCTTCTTAAAATAAGTAATAGGGTTTGGTTGTGAGGTCACATAACATGGCCTTTGGTCTCACTGATTTGAAGTCTAATCAAGATTTAGTAACATTTGAATCAGTCTCTAATGACAATCAAAAATACGCTTCACATAGTTTCCCACAACCCAAGATGACATCTTTGGACAATCCAAAAATCTCAAAGATATTCACTTTACTATAATTTATGACAAGGAAAAACCTCACATATGAGAAATGACTAAGGTTATGATTTGGTCACTAAGGTAGTTAATCTGTTTTTGTGTTAAACTATTATTAAATAATATTTAAAGATCTTTCTTTATTTTATTTTAAACTTTTGCTCACTATCAACATTACGGTCGGGATGGAGGTTAGAGAAAAAAATTCAATAATGGAAAATTACTTTGTGGTTGTGAAATGACAGATTTTGAGATCACTGTTGTCCTGGAAGTCCAGTTTTCCTGGTGGGAGGCAGGCAGGCAGAGAGGCAGAGTCTAACAGGACGGCCAGAGGAAGATAAACAAGCTGCTCTGTATTGTTCTCCCGGTATCACTGAGAAGCTGTCAGCCTGAGTGATTGAAGGGCTCAACCTCCCAAAATAGGCCCTGCAAGGCCAGGCTGCCTTTCCCTTCCACCCTGTTATAAATAACCTGTGTGTGTGTGATCCCTGTGTTCATGCATTTTATATTAGTGTGTGTTTTAGATAGGGGTAAGAAAGAAAGAGTGTGTGCGAGCAAAGGGAGATAAATGTGATCACTGCCAAGGCATTCTTAGAAAGTGAAGCCACTGAAAACAATGACAGGAGGTCTGTGAGGCTCAGAGCCAAACGGTGACAGGGACCCAGTGGTCGAGACCCTCTACCAACCTCCTCTTAGTCCACACATTCCCATTTGGAGTCTTTAACCTGCAGTAAACTCCCTCTTCCTCCAATTTCCAGGCTTCATTACTGCAGGTCATCTGTGTATGTGCATGTTCCCATGCCTTTGTGTGTGCGTGTTTGAGTCATGTTAATGTTTGAATAGGGGCCTGTAAATTACCACCTGAGGGAATGTCACTAGATCATTAGTGCTGTTTACTCTGTTCAACAGGTGTGCTGACCAGGGGTAAAAGTTTCATGCAAATATATGACGGCACTGCAGCACTAGTGCACGCCAAATCACATCACACTGCCTCTTGCACTTGGGTGGGGTGGGGATTCGCTTTCTTGTGTACATTGCTGAGTAACAATCAAATAAAAAACAAAGTTGTTTTTTTTTTTAATAGGACAGCGGAATAAAACTGTCAGAAAGCTTTCTATTTTGACTCGATATCCCAAAACCTCAGCCCACCCAGGCTGCTCTCTCTCTTCTCTCCTCTCTGTCTCCATTTCCAGTAACTCTTCTGGGTCCAGTAACTCTGCTCAGCTAAGAGCCATCTCTTAGTTTACACTCAAAGAGTTTCTGGGTATCCTTATTTGATCTGGCTGCTCTCTCCACCCGTCAGCCGGGCTCCACTCTAATCCACTAGTGTGCCGTTCACGCCTTTGATTCAAACGTGCCCTTGCACTTGGCTTTAGACTAATTTCAAAGTAATGGATGCTCCAGCATGTACACACTCGCACCGAGCCGACAAATTGTGCCAAGCTGAGGAAGTCACAGTCGCAAAGACAAACAGATAGCTCACAGCTCAGCACAGTAGCGTACAGTCTCGGGCTGGCCTCGGTCTGCTCCAAGGTATGCCTGCTATGCTCAGCACACTGCTGACCTGATTTCCTATCCCGCTTCTCATCGGAGCGGGATACCTAGAGAGAGAGAGCAGACAGAGCCCAGAGAAAGAAGCTCTTTCTTCAATCAAGAGCCTCTGTGTGAAAGAGGCACTTGGTTTATTGTTCTAGCCAACCTGTCGACTTGCTTTCAGGAGGGAGGAGTTTATGGGTTCAAGGGAAGGTCAGAGATCATGTCATGACTCTAAGGACTGTTTAGTAAGCAAGGAGAATAAATCAACCCCCCTGTGAATTTACAAATATTTACTGCTGACATTCCTGCCTCTCAACAAGTCACTGTAAAAGTTTTTTATGAGGAAAACTGAAGTAGAAAGGCTCAAGAAGCAGGCACCAGTTTTGAATTTTCTTGCATGACTTTGGGCCAGCTCATACAGAAGACGCCCATGCTCTAATATCCCATACTGGTGGTTGTGTTGTCTTGTTGTTGTTGTTGAACCAAAGCAGACTTTAGAAATCAAGAGGCGGTAAAAAAAAGAAAAGCTGACAGAAAAGCTCAGGGTGTGCCATGAATCTGCACTGAGAGACTTCCAAGATGCAAGATAACCATTTAAAACTGACAACCCAGTTGATTTACTTTTGCTTATGTAACAAAAAGAAGCATTTAGGATGTGAAGGAAATTAAAGTGATAATCCGAGGCCATTTATCACCAGTTACAGAATAAATGTTTTATTTTTTGCAAACCAGACGTTGTTTAAGATAACATTTGTCTTAGAAACAATTTGAAACCCTACACTGTAAACTGAAGGTGCAGTGCAAACTGTATTCATTCAGAAATCCAGTCCACCAGGGTTCATTTGTTATATACCAATCATCTTCTGTGCACACTGAATAAACATCTCAGTACACTGTGCAGAAACTGGTGCAGCCTTGGAGGAGTAAAATGAGGAGAGGCTGACCTCGGACTTTGACCCCAGGTTGTTTTCAGGAGGTAATTCAAACCTCCCAAGGGAATGAGAGACGGACCAGTCAGTTCATGCGGGGCTAAGGGAGGGGAGGGTGCACTGCCAAGTCTTTGGCATAGATGTGGTTTAGGGGATGCTTGAAATGTTGCAAAGGTTTATTCAGCTATTTCATAACTGTTTCTGAGTGTGTCATAATTTATTTTTTTTCATCATTTTAAACTTGCATAAGTTTGTTGTGGAGGTTTTTTTGTGTGGTCGTATCAAACAAGCTTAACGTCCTGTTTGTGCGTCCATTTGTTTGTAGCCGAGTGAGTTGCATGTTGCAGCAGCGTTTTTCAGGCACTGGCTAAAGAATAAAAAACTAAACTCTCAAAAGTTCACAAATTAACACTACATCCTGTTTACATACACTGTGCAAAAACTGAGTTGCAAAACTGACAAGTTGCACATTTAGCAAAATTTATGTGTTCACAAGACGCAAATCCTCTGACATATCTTCTCTAATCCTCCACAGCGTCTGATGAGTAGATGGTTTCACGTCGTGTTCAGACCTCAGATAATATAAGACAGAGTTCCTGCTGAGGTTGGGATATAATTCAAGCAAGGCTGTCAGCTCCTCCAGGGCCCCAAATTCACCTTCTATCATTTTGTTATGTGGTAATTCAATTAATGCAAATTTCTGTGGGAATGTGCATTATTCAGGCACAGTATCAACTCAGATGTTAGGGGGCCTCCTTCACAGCCCAGCATTATTAACCAGTGTTGCGTCTCTGTTGTGTAGAGCTCTGGGCCCCCTCAGCATATCAGTTTGGTTGGGGCACTTGTGCATTTCTTTGCCATAGTAGATTAAACTGGTCATATTTAAAGGCCTAAGAAAAAATAACACTATTTTAAAAAGAGCTTTTCTGTTGTATTTTTTATGCTTAGCAGGATTTTAGAACATTTTAATAGATTCAAGTAAAATCATGTGAAAAGCATCATGTATAGAAGGCATGATATAAATCAACAGAGAGGGCAGTACAATATACACTTCATTAGCTACACCTGTTCAACTGCAATCTACAGCAGAAATAAGCCTGGTATAAAACACATTTGGGCTCTATAGATGGTTTTATTTAAAGATACTTAAAGTGACCAAAATGCCAAACTCGAGGCTTAAAACAGAAGTCACCAAGCCAGTAGGATTTTTAACTGTCTTGACCAAGTACCTGTTAAACTAGAGACACTTCCATGAATCTCATCTATACATGCAAATTTGCATGTTGATGTGTTAAACAGAAATGGTCAACAACACATTAGCAGCAGTGTAAGATAAATTTTGTCCCCATCAGGGCTAAAAATAATTTAGCAGAGGCACCGATATGTAGACCAGAAGGAGCGGATGGTGGGCAGGGTGAGGGAGGAATCCCTCCATCCCCTCCTGCAAACTGCACCCAGATTGTTGGCATATTGGCATGTTTGACTTCAACATTGAGCTTGAAACACTGTTCTGCATAAGTGGAGCCTCACAGACCATGACTGTAGACTCTAAAGCTACATCTACACTGATATTTTTTTTTTTATTCTGAACAAATGTTTTATGTTTTCAATGTTTTAAAAATGAAAATGAACTCCACTTACACAGGGCGGCCTCCATGACAGCATAATGTGTCTGTCCAGATCCCTTAACTGACACAAGGCTGTTCCTAATTGATAGCATTTTAAAAATACTTTAAATAGTCATTTCTTACAGTGGAACAGTCAGCATTCAGATCATTTTGGTAAAGTTTGCATTCAAGCACCATTTGGAGGGAGAATCTGAATGTTTCACTGTTTTTATCAAAAACTCAGGGATGCCAAACTCATTTTACATCGTGGGCCACATACAACCCACTTTGATCTTAAGTGGGCCGAACCAGAGAAACTCCTTTTCTGTCAGTGTAGCACATTTAATCCCATTGAATATAAGGAAAAGAAGTGCAATTTCAACAGTACAGCTCAGTTTTTCTACGTGATAAAGAAATGCTGCTGTAGTTAATGAAAGTAATCTGTCATCGTGAACAAATAAATGTGTAAAATTACAGGAAAAGTTCTGGTAGCTTATTGTCCAAACTCTCCTGTAATTACAAAACTGAAATTTTTTATTAATTTACAGACTTTTTTTTTTACGTGTAAAAAAAAGAAAAAAATTAACTTTTCTTTCTATCTATTACTTAAATACTGTGGTGTAGTATGAATGGCCATTGGGGAGGTCTTTATCAGTAGGAAAAGCTGCAAAACTTATGGAAATACAGTTAAAAGTCCAAAATCTATGCCCTCCTTCACATTTTCCAAAGCCATCCACTGGGCCATATTGAAGTCTTTACGGGCCTTATGTTTGACACCCCTGATCTAAATGGTTGAACTTCTCTGATATGGTGCTGGGGTTGTTGGGATGTATTTGATCTGTTTTGGTCTCTTTTAGATTGGCTGGTTTTGTTGTGAGTCTGGGATTATGTGTTAGTCTTATTGTCTCAGTGTCACTTGGTCACTTCCTGTTTTACTTTGAAGGTTGGTTCTCATCTTGTTCTAGTTTCAATTCCTGCTTTTTCCCCCTCCATTGTGATTTTTTTCCCTGCACTTATCAGACTCATTGGTGTTTAATTGCTTTCACCTTTGTCTTCTTCCCACCTGTTTCTCCTCCCCAGTCACCCCTGTGTGTGTGTGTATGTGTGTACATGTGTGTATTAAGTCCTGTGTATGTACTATATACACAGTTTGCTTGTATGTGTCCAGCTTTTCCTTGTTTCCATGTGCCTCTGTTGAGTTATTTCCTTGAGTTTAGTCTAGTTTTTCCCACATAGATTTCTGGCTTCTCCTAGCAGCTTTGTGTAACACCTTTTGTTTACACTTTTGTTTGCAGAAAATGTTTGATTCCTGACACTCTACATCCTTGAGTCTCTCTGGGTACTCCGGCTTTCTCCTACAGTCATGCATAAGGTTAGGTTAATTGTGACTTTAAATTGACCATGTGAATGTGAGTGTGAATGGTTGTCTGTGACAGTGATCTGTCCAGGGTGTACCCTGCCTCTCGCCCTTTGACAGCTGGGATAGGCTCCAGCCTCTCTGCAACCCTGAATTGGATAAGCAGAAGAAAATGGATGGATGGAACGTCCTTGGGTCCTCCCTGTAACAACTTATGATACTGCTATTTTTCTAGTTTTCATGACAATCTTAAGCCAATCTTTCCATGTAAAGTGCTCTTGTTTGGGAATCACTGGCATAGACAAAGCCAGTGAAACCTTTTGAATTAAGCAGTGGTTGTCAAGGCTGAACTGTGTTTTCTTTTGGGAAAAGAGTCATGTGATCAGGTGTGAC
The DNA here is from genome assembly GCA_015108495.1 of Heterochromis multidens. Classification (NCBI taxonomy): domain Eukaryota; kingdom Metazoa; phylum Chordata; class Actinopteri; order Cichliformes; family Cichlidae; genus Heterochromis; species Heterochromis multidens. Next base: position 6,680 of record VUQS01056280.1, on the reverse strand, counting down.
AAATCAGGGAAGGACAGAGAGTGATTGATAAGACCAAACTCGAGCAGCGAACAGAGGCTATCGAGTTCTCAAACTAGGATGGGGTCGGCAGCGTTTCCAAAAGAGTCAGTTTTAGTTTTCCAGAAATGTCCCAGTCGGGTGAATGTAGCAGCCCGTCCTTACAGACCAGCACTGCGAGTTAACTTTTTTCCTTTAAATGTACAGCAGTGACTGAGCATTATTCTCAACTCATGTGACCAGGGTCTCTCATCAGTGCTCCGAATCTCCATAAATGAACAATACAGGAATTCATCAGCAGCAGCAGCAGTTAATTGACGCACAGGCTGTGATACATTCTGTAACCAATCGACTGTAAACACACGGAAGCGCTTATTACCCTTTTCTACTTATTCTCTCTGTGTCTTCTGACCCTAACATGTCTGAGCTGTGCCATATGTGCCTCCTGACACATAACATTACTTGTGTTGTTTGTTGTTATTATGTGTATATACTGTAGGTTGCTCAGTGGCTTCTCTGAATGGGCAACAATTGCTCTTTGTGGGAATAATTAGAACAAGGTTATTTCAGCAGTTTCGTCAGCCAATTAGGCCCCGACTGAGATGACCTCTCCCTCTCGTGTCCTTGTCTCGCCAGTGACCCCTTGAAATTGTCATTAGAGCGCTCCTCCCATCGACCCCCTTATTTCCCTCTCTACCATACACCCCCACCCCACCCCCCTTCACTGCCTTGGCAAAAAGTCTTCCTCCTTGAGGTGTATTAAAGGGCTGTGCTTGCAGTTTCACAGAAGTTGATTTCAAGCTGAAATACTTTTAGTGAAATAGTATCTCTCGTGGCTCTCTCAGCACCATCCAAAGTAGACTGTAAAGATGTCAGTTGATTTTTCTCCTCTGGCTCTTTGCGCCCTTTTCAGAGCACATACGCCCTGCTTTGATCCAGACCCTGGCACAGGATTGGTGGAATGGAGCAAATATTGACTCCATCTGAGCCAGACACATCACTCCCCCTTCCTGCGTTCTTTCTCTTTCAGTCTCCTTTACACTTGCTTAGTTCCCGTCTAATCTGCCATTACCTCTTTCTCTCACATTCCCTTTCATGTCCTTTCTGCTGCTGCCTTTCTTTTCACCCCCTTTGTGTCCCTGTCTGTCATTTTCTCTCTCCCTCTCTCTCTTTCTCTCTCTCCAGGCTTCTCAGGCTGTCGGTACTGTTAGGTCAAACCTCTCCTCCTCTTCTCAGCTGCCTGTGAAGTTCTCGCTGTCTCAGTGTACAGCTACTTTAGATTTCACACTGCCCACACGCATATCTAACACCTGCCCGTGCTGTATGTTCAAATGTTCAGCTGCATGCCACTGCCTTGAGCCTAGAATGTACTATTTCATCTGAGAGTGTGCAAACACGCACAAGCACAGTGTGAAGGTATTCACGATGGTATGTGCCAACACGCTTTCATGTGATGCTCATATGTGCTGCAGCCGACTGCAGCGGAGCACAGAGAAACAGATAGAAAGATCAAGAAAGGAAAAGCCTTTTTCAGATTAAATTTTCATGGCATTCACTCTTTGTTTGCTTTCATGTTTGCTGTTGATGCAATCCCGGTTTTTTATATGAACTACTGATGTGCACACTCTTGATGTGAACTATAGAAGACTAAGACTGAGGTGATGCCTCTGCAAAGGTAGCATGAAGATGTCTTTGCAACATGTGCAGAGAAACATTAATTTTAATTTTCAAAACATGGTTGTTTAACAAAATTGAGGATCTAGTCCTTTTTATGCTACTCAGTAAACACACATGCACACACTTCATGTATAATTTAAGGAATAAGTGAATAACAGAAAAAAAGTACAGATGGGTACCAAGGATGTTTTTCACAGTTTTAGTTCTCCACACACAGATGCTACATCAGGGCTGCCTTAATCCCAAATAAAAAGCAGGACTTTTGTACTGCTTGCAATAAAAGTTAGAATCACCAATTAATCTAATGTGCATGTCTTTGGGAGGAAGCCTGGAGAAGTCGGAGAGAACCCACTCAGAAACTCGACACAAAAAGGCTCCAGCTGGCTGGAGGATTCGATCCTGTGCATTGCTGTGACGTGACAGTGTCAACCACCGTGCCACCCCTGGTGATGGATTGTTCTACAATATTTTACTGTCATCTATTTATGACACACCACAATATGTAATCCTTTTTAATGTGGATCTGTCTGTTTTCACACAAGTTCTAAATACAAAAAGAAATAGCCTAGAGAAGCCTGTTTTCACAAAACTTGTCCAAAAATATTGGAGTGGGTGAAATTTTGACCAGAGGGAAAGTTAGAGAGCTATCAAAGTTGTTGCTCATCTTCTGGCTAACATGATGTATGTACCAAAATTTGTGCCAAGTGTGGAAGCTTGTTTCCACCACTGAAAAAAAAAAAAAATTTTGCCATCCATAAGTCAAAATTCTGGGTTATTATGTAAGATTTACGACTTACTTACTTACTTACTCAAACTTCTGAGAAAATAACTCAAATTGAGAAAAGAATTTGTATTTTTAAGTTTTTAAATAGAAATTTTGAAATAATAACTCGAAATTTCAACTTAGCTCTGCCAATCAGGTGGGGGGTTTTTTTAGTGGGGGAAACAAGCTTCCATGTCAATGCATGCATCCAGTTGAGAATGAAGTTTTTACACAATAAAGCCGTTTTCACTCATGCACTGCAACTTTTCTGGTCATTACCAGATGGAGGTGCAGGTGAGGATGTAAATATCTGACTCAGACTGATAATTACATTCTCTTTTTCCTGTATGCTCCCTATGTATGTGATGTCCAGTTGTGTGAGAATAGTGCAGGTAACTCTCCTGTGAATTCACAGTGAGTGAGTGGGTTTCCCGCCTCCTGCACACTCTACTCGAGCAACATCCTTATCTAAAATTAATGGAGCATTTTGAATAATGAGTAGGGTGACCAGATCCCAACAAACTACATGTGTTTGTGTGGGACAAAATGGGACACGTCAACAATGCTGAGAGGTAGTCTGAATGTCTGGATTTTATTTCACTGTTATTTCAGCTGCTCTTCTGTCTGGTAGCAGTTTTGGGGTTTCCGTATGCCACAGATTGTCATACCTTTTGTGATCCATATCTGACAATTTAAAAAATTTCGATACACATTACGACACAAATATACTATGACAGAGATATCCCTGTGCGAAATTGAAAATAACTCCAGCAAAAAAAAGACAAAAACTATTTCTCAGAATATAACGCTGCTTCATTTTCTTTGTGGTAGTTTCCATCATAAACAACACGAGAAAAGTGAGAACACTATGACATGCTACATGCACAACTTTGGATTTTGTCTAAAGGTCATGTGAAAACCTAAGCAGTGGTTCTCAAACTGTGAGGTCACCTTTGATGGGGCATAAAGCATCTGCAGGTGGGGCATGCAGAGTGAAACCAACTGAATAAATATGATTTATGCAGGGAAAATAAACAGCTGATGTTGTTTTAATGAAATTCAACTTCAGTCCTTTTTTAATTGTTAATGACAAAAGGAAAACTTTGGGCTGTGGACCTTTTTCAGCGTGGAGCATGCTAGAAAAACTTTGAGAAGCACTGTGCTAGAGGAAAGCTTAGAGAATCACTACTGTGCAGGATTCATCCCCTGTGGACCATTAAAGTTTTATAAAGTTTCATGCCAGTACATCAGATAGTGGTTGATTTATCTCAGCTTGGACTAACCAACAGATGAACCTTCTCCTCCCTCCTCCCCACGCACAGGTGACTACATACATCTTTGTTGAAGCATGTTTCAGCGCTGAGTCTTCTGTCTGTCAGTAGGTGAATTTGAAATGAGCTCTTTGTTATCATTACTGGAAGAGTGTTACAGAACTGATCCGTCCCCTGCTTCTGTCTCTATCATCACTCTGCCTTGCTGCCACCTTTAGCGCACAGAGGTCCAGCCCTAAGGCCTAACCCGTCTGCTGACCTGAAGAAGCCTGGAGGCTGTAACAGCAAAATGGTCACAGGCCTACTGTTTCTGGGCCTGAGGCTGAGGCGTGTATGTTTTTTGGAGGCAGGGTGTGTGGACATACTGGAAGTTTTTCAAGTGATTTATCACTCCCACAGGGCCCCACTACTCTGATCTGCAGTGCTATTACTCAGATCAGCCAGCCGAGACAAATAACAGATCTACCACTACATATAGACCTCCCCAGATACATGCACACACACACACACACACACACACACACACACAAACACGCAACATCTGTGTGTTGTGGTGACTAGTTGAGAGAGACATTTTGCTAATCAGGGTCCTGCGGTTGGTGGTGCGTGTCGACAGGCCGGCATGTAAGTTATTACTTCTCAAGGATCCAGAAAAAGATAGATAGAGAAAGAAGGAGAAGAAAGAGACAGATAGCGGGAAACAGGGGGTGGGAAGAGGGCTATAAGTGGTCACGGGCCAGTGGTGGCCATGGCAATGACCTCTGGCTAATAGTAGTTACTGATAGACATGGTGCTTAGAAGTACAGAGATATCCATTACACTAATAACACACAAAACACACACACACTATATATATGTGTGTCTATCTGTATTCACCCTCTGCACCCTCACATTTCTAGGTTTTATATTAACTTAACAGATCAGATCTTAAGCCCTCTCTGTAATGTTGTTTAGTCTTCAGTCATCAGCTCTCAGCGGCCTTTGAAGTTGCTAATCTCCGTCACCATTTCCGCATCCATATTACTGCCAAGAAAAGCAGCAGCCTAACCCTGGGTGTGTTAATATGTGTCCAACCATAACTCACTTACATGCACGCCCTCCTTTCCTCCTTGATGGGTCTCTCGCTCTCGTAGCAGGGTGGGAAATGATAATGAGGAGGTTCAGGAGCAGGATCAGAAATGACCTTGAGTGAGATAATGTCTTACTAATGTCTAAAGTGGAGGGGGCTGTGATGTTGACTCTCTGGGCTCTGATCTCAAGAAGATACACTAGAAAACCGGCTGTTCTCTCATGCACTGCTTTCTGTCTGATCTGATCCTCCTCTCGTCTTTACTCTTTACATCCTCTGAGCTCTCCCCGCCTCGCTGTTTTCCGTGGCAAGGAGATGATGTTTTTTATTAATCTATCATGCAGCTATGCCCAGCCCTCAAGAGGCATGACACCAGCCAATAACATAAACCAGATCCATGGATAGAGCACATATCTTAAAAAAAATAGCACATCCCAAGAATAAAGAACATAAAACAAACGCATAATTTTCATGCTTTTGTGTCTTAGATGTAATTCAAACATTAAATTTTAATTAAGAGAATAAGTGATGAAAGAATCAACAGAAAGGAAGTCTTTTTCATTGTGTGTGACCCTCATTCTTTCATATTTCTTTTTGTACAGCACACAAGAAAAAAACAATCTCTCCCTACTGTTATTAAATTTGTCAATGTCAATAGACAACAGATGACTACCAGTTCAGCTCACAAAGGGGCCCATGGGAAATCAGAAAGTTCAATCAGAAGTAAATACGCCTTTGCAAGTTGGCTTAATAAATACCGAGCATGATTTTCAGGTTCTTTTGCAGTGCCCTGTGCCATTAAACACCTGGTATTACACTAAAAGTGGCTCTGCACAGTAATCTGAAAGTTGCTCACACACACACACACACACACACACTAATGGATGCATATAGAGCAATTTAAATGGTAAATGGACTGATTCTTATACAGCGCTTTTCTACTGTCCCGGAGCACTCAAAGTGCTTTATACAACATGCGTCATTCACACAAGCACTTTCTCCAATGCTTTCTTTTTTCTACTGAAGTGCTTTCTATCTAAAATTCACACTCCAACAGATACATCAGAGAACAACTTGGTGATAGTATCTTGCCAAAAGATGTTTGGCATGCAGACTGGAGCAGCCAAGGATTGAACCACCAACTTTCCAATTGGTAGAGGGCCTGCTCTACCTCCTGAGCTACAGCCACCCCAATTTAAGGGTCAGTATCTTGCCCAAGGACACTTAGACTTGCAGGAATGGAGGCAAAACAAACCACCGACCTAACCATTAGTATTCATGTGGACCACCCACCCAGTCCCTCTCCTGAGCCACAGCTGAGTGTCAAAATAGTCTGTTACAGTAAAAATCCTGCATTCATATCCTACATTAAAGTACAGAAGTATTACATTCAAAATGTATTTAAAGTAAAAGTACTTGTTATGCACAATACATAATTGCATCATAGTAAAAGCTACTACTTTATATACTGCTGAGTAACAATGTAGTAATATGGAGTAAAAATGAATAAGAAGATTATTATTTAAAGAATCTGCAAAGAATTATTGACTGACAGGGGTCAGAGGTGGGGAGCGACCATAGTTCAGGTGTGTGTGTGTGTGTGTGTGTGTGTGTGTGTGTGTGTGTGTGTTTTATGTGTGTGTGTGTGTGTGTGAGGGGGTTGGGGCATACCCAGATCATCATCTTACAGACCCGTGGGCACAAATGTAGGCCCCATCTTATCTTAAAGACCTCATAGTACCATATCACCCCAATAGAGCACTTCGTTCTCAGACTGCTTTCTTACTTGTGGTTCCTAGGATATTTAAAAGTAGAATGGGAGGCAGAGCCTTCAGCTCTCAGGCCCCTCTTCTGTGGAGCAGCTCCCAGTTTGGATTCGGGAGACAGACACCGTCTCTACTTT
>VUQS01056278.1:0-23359 GCA_015108495.1 Heterochromis multidens | reverse complement strand
TGGAAGTGTTGTTCATTTATTTTCATCAATCAACAAAATGCAGTGAATGAACAAAAGACAAATCTAAACCAAATCAATATTTGGTGTGACCACCCTTTGCCTTCAAAACAGCATCAATTCTTCTAGGTACACTTGCACACAATTTTTGAAGGAACTCGGCTGGTAGGTTCTTCCAAACATCTTGGAGAACTAACCACAGATCTTCTGTGGACGTAGGCTTCCTCACATCCTTCTGTCTCTTCATGTAATCCCAGACACACTCGATGATGTTGAGATCAGGGCTCTGTGGGGGCCATACCATCACTTCCAGGACTTCTTGTTCTTCTTTACGCTGAAGATAGTTCTTAATGACTTTGGCTGTATGTTTGGGGTCGTTGTCCTGCATTTTGTGAATTGATAGAAATAACCAATCATTATTTATATTTCTGAAAGCATTCTTTGTTCACAACATTTTTTCACACCTGCCTAAAACTTTTGCACAGTACTGTATGTTGGTTAAAACTGTTCCTGATTTCCTCTGAGTGTGTGCTCCGCCATCTCTGTGTATCTAAAGTATCTTCACAGCATTACTAGGCATTATAATACAGAAACATCCTTGATGGGAAGGTGTTACTGTAGTGGAAGCAGATTTAATTGTCAAATTATGAGTTAGTGAACTCTTTAGGTTGACAAATTGTTTGTGAAAAAAGTTTCACAATCAATTTGTGCAGTAACGAGTCAAGTATATGACAGTTCATCTAGTTCAGTGGCCTTATACACTCACTGGACACTGTATTAGGTACACCTTGCTAACACCAGGTTGGACCCCTTTTGCCTTCATAACTACCTAAATTCTTCATGACATATTCAACAGATTCAACATGGTGCTTCAAACATTCCTCAGAGATTTTGGTCCATATTGACATCACACAGTTGTTGCAGATTTGTTCACTGCATATGATGCGAATCTCCTGTTTCACCACATTCCAAAGTTGCTCTATTGGACTGAGATGTGGTGACTGTGGAGGCAATTTGTGTACAGTGAACACACTGAGATATTTAAGAAACCAGTTTGAGATGATCTGAGCTTTGTGACATGGTCCGTTATTCTGCTGGAAGCAGCCATCAGAAGATGGGTACACTATGGTCATAGAGGGATGGACATGGTCAGCAGCAATACTTAGGCAGGCTGTGGCTTTGAAATGATGCTCAGTTGGTACTAAAGGGCCCAAAGTGTGCCAAGAAAATATCTCCCACACCATTGCACCACCACGACCAACCTGAACCTTTGATAAAATGGATCCATGCTTCATTGACACTACAATCCCAATGTCTCAGCAGAAATTGCGACTCATCAGAGCAGGCAATGGTTTTCCAAACGTGGCGTCAAGGTTCGACATGTTGTGCATTCAGAGATGCTGTTCTGCATACCTTGGTTGTAAACTGCATTTGAGTTACTGTTGCCCTCCTATCATATTAAAGAATCTGGCCATTTTCTTCAAACCTCTGGCATGTGCAAGGTATTTTCACCCAGAGATCTGCTGCTCACTGGATAGTTTCCCTTTTTTAGACCATTCTCTGTAAACCCTAGAGATGGTTATGTTGGAAAATCCCAGTAGATAAACAGTTTCAGAAATAAGTGATGAAAGACCAGCCTGTCTAACACCAATAACTATGCCATGTTCAAAGTCACTTAAATTGCCTTTCTTCTGCATTCTGATGCTTGGTTTGAACTTCAGCAGGTCATCTTGACTAAATGCATTGATTTGCTGCAACATGATTGGCTTAGATATTAGATTAGATATTAGATTAGGTATTAGATTAGGTATTGAGCAGTTGAATAGCTGTATCTAATAAAGTGTTCAGTAAATGTACTTCCTGATGATGGAAAAATATGTCATCCATTCTGATAATGAATCACTTAAGATTTCTAACTAATTGATCATTTAAATACTCAAAAGCAAAACAAAATGGTACATACTTTTTATCAAAGCAAATAAATAAATAAAAACCTAAACTCAGAAAAACAATTTATTTGTTTTGCACACAATTTCCATTGCAATTTTTGTACACCTACATTTGTACACTTCAATTTAAATATTATAAATAATGTTTATATTTACAAATAATGTTTGTAAATAAAAAGTTACAATAGCTTGCCATTTCAGTCATCTCCTCATACTATCAAAAAACTGAATCTCACTTAGTAAAATTAATGCCTCTAAATGCAGCCGATAGCTAGTTATAGCAGAAATAATTTGGAATCACAGAATAACTAAGGAAGTTTGAAAACATATAACCTCAAAACCTTCTTGCATCTTTTTGCTCTTATTACAAATAAATACAAAATCCTCAATATTTTATGTTACCAAAAACCAAATAATTGTATATGATGTGAAACAGTAACTCATAGTGAGGTACCAACAGAGACATAACCAGAGTCTGCTGTTCTGGTTTTCAAAAGAAAAACCTTAAATACAAGAAGCAAGCCAGTTTTAAGCTTTAGTCACTGGGATATCTCACCTAGGCACTTACCTGTATTAGTTACACCAGTGTCTTTCTTTCAGTGACAATTTGTTTGCTGAACAAAAGATCATATCCCAGCAGCACATACATGTGGAGGACCTAATCATGGATAAAGGAAGTCTCAAATTATGTGTCAAATTAAGACAGCTGAAGTAGGAAGCTGAAGTGGTAAGGGAGAGGAGAGGAGATGAGATGAAAATGTAAGTGCCAGAAAGAAAGGAGGTAGGCAGAAAGGGATTCAAGAATGAGCTGGAGGTAAACAAAAAGAGTTAAAAGATAAATGACAGTGAGAGAAGTTAACAAAAAGCTGCATATTTGGGGCAAAATGTATGTTTACTGGCTGAAGTGGTTGAGTGACATAAAATCATGCTGTGACTACAAGACAGAAATTGTAAGTGAGTGTCTGTGCATGTGTGTGCATGTCTGTTTGTGTTTTAGGAAGGGACTATAAGTGTAGCAGGACATTGGTGTGTTTGAAAGCAATTATCTATGGAGCAGGTGTCGTCAAATTGGTGACAAGATTTTCGAGCCCTTGATATCACATTTCAGAAATGGGGGATCAAATTTCTGATCTGCAATGCCCTTCAATTTTAGGCCCTAATAAATAAAATAATAACAGCATGTCAAATAACCGAATAAGACCAGTATAGAAGTAATGAGAGCAGGTGGTAGAGTGCCATGTGGTCATTCAAAAGAAATGCAGTGGAGCAGAACGCTTTCTAGCTGGTAGTCAAGGTATAATGAAAGATAATGAAAGGGGGGAAAAAAACAGAGAATGAACTATAGACAACCAGAAACTTTGAGGGGAAAAAAACAAACTTAGTCAGATAGCATGGATAGATGGATGTCCCGATGTCCTGATATTCTGCTGAAAAATATTTGTTTAATTTTTTTACTAAATATTTACAAGACATATTTGATTTAGATTAGCCATTTCACTCCCTACAGTGGGATTACACTGTACAGAAATTGCCTGCAATTCAGTGGGGTACAAAGCTGAGGGTGTTTGTGAGATAGTCCTCAATAAATAATAGTGAATGGAGCTGTTTCTAGAGAAAAAAAGTTATTTTAGTTCTGGTAAATACATAATTAGCAAATATGTCCTAATTGAAATCAAACAATACTTCTGTTCTTTAGTTTTTCTTAAAGGGAAGTCAGTTCTGCCGAAAAAAGGTAGCATTCTGCTAATACATGGTTACCGATTTACAGCAGGACATATCCTCTTGATGGCACCCATTTACAAACAATAAATAAACATTAGAAGCATAGTTAAACCACATTAAAAACTTACTTATGGGTATAAGGAGCAGCTGGCTGGGGTGGCCACAAGTCACTGCTCTCAAGAGACTCCTGAATGCCTGCTATGAAACTGGAAGTCCAAAGAGACTGACTTCTTGGTTCTCTGATGTAGGCTTACTTGAGATAAGCTAGCAAACTGTTAACCTCACATGATTATAAATTCACTCATGTTAACATATGCCCCTCTTGTATACTAAATATGTATACTAAACATCTATACTGCTATACGTATATGTATAGATATCAAACTGGAAATAGTGAGGCCGTAGGATTAGTATATCCTGGTTAATTTACTAAACACTGAGTGCCTTTTATGTATGTATGATGTGTTGACTTTAGACCTGGTCACATATGTAATTAATGCTTATCTGTGGTGGAAGTGAAGGTAGAGGCTTTGCAATGCAGAAAATTCTCAAAGATTAGCTCATAACCTAATAGCTATCAAGCAATGACTGTGCTACTTGTGTCAGTATACTGTCCTGTGTACTCCTCATACTTTGTGCTCAGGACTGTACACTATCTCCATAAATGAAAAATAGCAAAACATATGCTCTTCAGCTAGCTCTCATTGTAGCAGGTTCAGCAAAGTTAACTGATAAGTAAAGAAGCAGTTGACTACTGCTAGTCAGTCAAAATAAGTCAAATAACTGCTACACCTATAAAACCAAGTAAGTAAAAGTAAGTAAAAATGTATTTATCTAGCACTTTTCAAGATAAATATCACAAAGTGCTTCACAACAAAAATGCTAGGACATCAAAACAAAAAGTTACCCAAAAGCAAGTTTAAAAGTTTTTAGCTGCTTTTTAAAAGAGACCACCAAGTCCAGAGATCTCAGGCTCAGTGGGAGAAAGTAAGGAAGTATTTAGGATTATTTTAAGCCAGACTGTTTCTATATGCTTTCCAGTATCTTGCTGTTCTTGTACTGTGTCTGCTAGAGATAAGCAAAACCAAAAGTGTTTAGCACTAATTAAATTTACATGGTTCATGTTACTTGTTTTTCAGCTACACTGGAGATCAATTGATGAGGAGAAGAAGATGTGTTCTGACTTCTCTTTTTCCAGTCTTAGAAAAGGACGGGATAGAATTGCAAAGAAGATAAGGAATACAGTGTCACAGAAAGTCAAATTCTAGTGAATATATAAATTGTTAACTTTGGCTAAGAGTCAGGCAACAGTCTGAAACTGTTGAGCTTGAAGACATAAATGAAAAATGAAAAACTGAAACTGAAAGTATGCCCAACAACTCAGTTTTATTAAGCTTACTGTAAGCTAACTTGTGGTTGTAATGTCTAACCCTAACATTACCCTAAGCCTATATATACACTGTTGCTTTTTACCTTTTGTTGTTGTTGTTTTTGGTATTTAGATTAATCCAAAAAATACAAAAACACTTGCCTACTTTTAGAAACAACAATAATACCTACTTGACAACATACGTTTTTCTGTAATATAGTGCTAGTGGTTGTAATGTCTGATTATAGCAAAAGTGACCTTTAAAATGTGACAGTTGTTGTGATGTTATGTTGCAGTGATGGGTGAACAAATCAGGTTCAAGTTGTTCATATGAGGTAAATCTAACATACTGATAACAATGGAGATTTATGTTTCGGTGTGTTTGGCACAAGTGCTGTGTAAGCAGTTTCATACAAAAAAGTGTTTGTTTGAGATAAATGGGATTAATTCTTGAAAAGTGGCTGAATCTATCAGCATATCACGATCAATAACTAATTTGGTTTGGAAATGCACATCCTTCCCTTTGGATGCAAACAGAGTATCTTGAACAGGCCTAGAGCAATAATAAATTAAGGTAAAATATCACATGAATTTGGATTAGGTGTTACACACCGTGCCGATACAAAGTTAGCTCAGAATTATACATTTTTAAAAAGATTATTCCATAAACATTTAACCTGTTAAACCCTTGAAAAAGGTTTCACTGACCGCCATTACCATAATCAGACTTTCTCTATTAGAAATAGTTAGGAAAGTGGTGAATGGTTAGGCTAGGGAGTAACATAAGTATGTGTAGATGAAACACTGCATCCTCTGTAGATCACAGATACCAGCCATGCTGTACTGCACATCAATAGAGCCGATGTTCATATCCACTAGTGGATCTGAACTGCTGTGACAGTGGGAGGAGATGGAGACAGATTGCATCGTTCCCTCTCCCAACTCCTTATCACAACAGCTACACTTATCTCCCAGTGGAACAATGTTATTAGAAGCCTGAGTGAGCAGAAGAAAGAAAGACAAATGAGTGGAGATGCAGAGAAGGAAAACTATGAGAGGTGGATAGATAAAAGTCCATAGTCAAAGTCATGAATCAGGGATTAAGTGCTGGTAGCGAGAGAACACGGTGAATGAGTGTTACTATAAAAATCTATTGCTAGATCTTAGAATAGCAGGTTAGCCAAAGAAGTAAACCATGGTGACAAAAGGGTGGCATTTGCTACTAGCACTACTTCTGTTCGTGCCCTTGTCGTTACCCTTCTTTCTCTTTTACATGCTCACTAGATTGATCATCGTTCTTAACTGGTAAAGTGAAATGCAGGCCTATGTAACACAGTATGCGAAAAGCCAGCCAAAAATGCAGACTGAGAATCCCAGTTGCAAATAAAAACATCCAAGCTATGATTCAATCAAAACTAATCGAACTTGATTTCCAGTATTTCCAATGTTTGTTACTGTAACTTAACTTCACTGCCTGCAAATATCTCTCAAAACTATGTTAAAAAAATTTAGTTTATTGAACAGTTTCTGATGCATAAACTGCAAATAAACAACACACTATTTTGCCCCAAATCCTAATCCAGCCTCAGGTATGAAGGGAAACCCCCCCACTCAGCACAGCCACATATTCTTAGGGGTGCAACCTGGCCAGTCAGCCAGCAAAATTTTCCCCCCTTAGTGATGCTGGCAGATTTTCCATCTTTAGCATGTGGCAGTAACACTATGTGGATTGTGATTGATTTCTTGTAAACCTAGTAGAGTTTCTACTCATGACTGTCACTTGTTTAAGTCTAGCTTTCTACTTAACTGACACTATTAGTAAGGGTGGAAGCAGCAACAGACCATTACTAACTTTTTGTATTCAAAAATACTTTTTGCTAATTAAAAAGGGTATAAAAGTGACCAGTATCATCCGGTGACTTAAAAGATAATATGTGCCTTAAGCCATGTGTGTCGTGCTTATAAAATACCCCAAAATGCTGAAAATTTAAGTGCAGTAGCAATAATAGTAAAAATGTCTCTTAATAAACATGTTACACATTGTTGTATTCGCAGGTGTGGTCATCATCAATGTTTCAATGAAATATCCAATCTGTGGAATCACATTTTTTTCTGTGTGGTGACCTCTGGTAAGAACACTGTGTAGACATCAAAAACAAGTAAAACTGTTAGCCCTAGCAACGCAGACTTCATGGGGTAGTGAATGTGGGTGTAGCCAAAGTCCACATCTAATAGGGTTGTTTCAGGGTGTTTTTGCAGTATTTTTCCTCTTTCAATATATCATCTGATGTCAAGGAAATAATTGTTATAATTTCCAATTTCTTTTGCAATAGTTGCTTTCCCTCAGGGCTTTATTGAATTGTTTTGAAAGCTGCAGTGAGAGTTTGGTTCTGTGTGATTTTCCGGCTGACTGTTATTCACGAGAGGATTGTTCTCAGCGGTCTGACAAACAAGCAAAACTTCTGTGGTTTTCCATAATTGGAATATAACTACAGCAGTGGCAGAGCACGTGTATTTTCTGTATTTTTAATGACTTTCCTCTAGTACTGAAAGGAGATTCAAATAAGTTGTATTGCAACGCCCTTTGGGTTTCCCTCCCTTTAAGTTTGCGTATGTGTGTAGGTTTGTGTGAGAGAGACTGTATAAATGTGAACCGACGGCCACAATATTTATGTTATTAATGAAAATGAAATTCATCCTCCTGTTTTCCAAAGTGAAATAATGAAGGAAAACAACTATGGGACTGCACAGAAGTCAATAGGAAGCATGCATGTGTGTACTGAGTACATGCAGATTGTGCATGCCTTGAATTTCTGTAATTCTGCTGATGCCAAAGGCTTGTCACTCATACGTCAAGAGGTACACAACAAAGTAGGGTTGTGAAAACAGAGGTCTGATGAATCCAACAAAGGCAACCCTTTATTAAATCTCATTTATCCCCACAAAGCATGGCAGCACAAGAGTCGCAACTCTGTGCACTTAGAAGGGGTGTATGCGTTTTTGTTTCTATCCCTGCGAAGGTCATGAAAGATAGGAAGATGAAGAAAATCTTTAGAAAACCTCTTTTTTTTTTAAAGAGATTTGAAAGTTGTGTTCAGTACAAGCCTAGAATCCGTTATTGAACTGTATCATTTTATTAGGATCCAAGTCAGTGCAACTGGTTCACTCCTGCTAGCACCACCCATACTTTTTATTATTAAATAATTAAAATACTTAGCAGAGGTAGGTGCCAAAAGTAGACATCTTTGGCAAGAAAGTGGGTTAGCATATTTTCCAAAATGTCAACTCCAGTATTGAGGAAGTTACACATTTTTGTTCTTTGAGCTTTGTGCTTCAGTACACTGAAAAAACGGATACTGCAAATAAGGAATACTTGTGGCAGATATTTGTGTGCATACCGCAGGATAAAAGGAAGTATGTGGGAGATACAGTCTTTCTGACATATAATGCTCAAAATTTAGAGGTCTATGAGTAATTGCACAGACACACATGACCTCAAACATTCAGCTTACTGTGGAAAGTCTTTTGCATTGAAGAACTGTTTGAAGTCTCCAATACAGAGATATCATATCACACTTTGTGCTTCCAAGCCATCATTGTAGCCACCTTCAGATCTTGCTTGTTTTGGAGTCTTTAGTCTTGTCTTCAGCTAGTGGAATGCAGCTCAGTTGGTAGGGTTAGGTGATTGGCTGAGAAAAAGATATTTCATCTGTTATTGCTAGGAAAGCTCTTTGGTAGACTTGACTGTCTGTTGGTGATTGTAATCCTTATGACTGAAGAAATTTGGTAAATCATGAAAATTGTGACAGTGAGTCTGTATTTTTGTGCATTCGTAGTGTTACTGTAAATAATGAAATCATCAGTAAATGGGTGTGCCAGTTCCACTGGCAGGCATAGCTGCACAAGCAATAAGAGTAACATCACAGATATGTTCAGTAGATTAAGTGATTTGTTATTGGTCATGATCTCTTCTTTTTTTTCCCTTCTTTCCTCTTTTCATCATTTTCACTGTGGGTTTTTTTTTGTTTGTTTGTTTGTTTTATAAGTCGCTTGCACTTTGATCCACAGCTCTGCATTTTTATTTTTCTTTTTAGTGATCTGCAATCTCTCTGGGGATTGAAAGAGGTTTTAATCTTAGCTTGAATTATCTGAGGTTATGGTCATGAAGTTTTCTCTTGATTGACAAACAAATTGTGTACCTACATCCTGGAAAACACCCCTTACTTGCTGTGAAATAATAGTTTTTTTCACAATGTAAATGATTTTCTTTTCATCCACAAAGCATGCGTCTCTATAGAGGGTGGTTGAGTTCAAAAGCTGCGACAATATGCGCTTGCACAGAGAATTGAGACATTACAATCACATGTGAATTCTGACTTGTGCTGCTATAAAACAGGAAATCGAATGAGTCACACCAGACCCACGTATACAAGTGGCCCTGATCTGATTTGAAAAAAAAAAAAATCTGATTCGTAGCATGTGACATTTGTGTTGAAAGAGCTATATCTAACACATAGTTCTTCATACAACTGTCTTGATGTGAGGCTACTCAAATGAAAAGTGCAGTCCTGGCCCTTTAGTGTGGCATCTATTACTATATTTCAGATATACATATTACAAGGAAAAAATTTACAACTGACTATATATGTGTTATGCACTATATCTACATTTTGCTGATTGAAATTAAATGCACATATGAAGATGTTTTCCAAAAATGAGAAATAAATACTTCTTTGTGCCTAAATCTTGCAAACTATGTCACTATGCACAGAACGACAGTAAGCAGATAGTAAGCAGGGAGTAAGCAGAATGATTTGCTTCATAAATCTTATATGAAATGTGTCTTTTTAGTCTTTGTATCCAAGACAGTAAGACAGTGAAGTATATTTGTGCTTTCTCTATTAAAGTGGTATTTGTAACAAAAAGATCTAGTGAACAATTGTTTGTTTATGTGTACAAACAGTGTGTGTGTGTGTGTGTGTGTGTGTGTGTGTGTGTGTGTGTGTTTGTGTGTCCCTGTATGTGTGTATTGGCTACCTGACTGTGGTAATGGCTGTCATAAATTAGCAGTAGGTCTTCATAGGGCCTGATAGCTGGTTAATCAGCTGTTATATTCTTCCCCAGGGGGTTATGAGCACTTACAAATGATTACTTCAACTGAGTGTGTGTGCCTGTGTGTTTGTATACACAGAAATGTGTAACTTGTCTATAGTGCATGGTGATAACTATAATGCGTTGCAGACTAAGTGCACAATACCTGTTAACCTACTGCATACAGTAGTTTCTGTGATGTCTCGGTTTCTTAATTATCGCCCTGGTAATTAGTTCCTGTTTATATTTCCTTATGGTTTGCTGCTTTCTCTGCATTTTCCTCTATGTGAATAATGAGGTTGTCAGCTCAGTCATTCTGTCAAATATGCATGCTTTTTTTTAAAAATGTCATTTATTTATGAATAACCATCTGGAGCATGTAAATATTCTATAACATGTCAGTATTATAATCTAGTCTATTCGAGCATTGAGCCACTGGCAAATCTAAACAGTCCAATGATGTATACTGGTTGTCTGTTAACATCTGTGGATTTTCTTCTTTGCCTTACCCATAGTCAGTGGATGCCCGTAAGGTAAGCTGTGTCTTTGCAAATGTGTTTACAGTTTGCATTTCCCTGAGTTTGTGTAGAATATGTGTTTGAATTCTTACCTCTTGCACTTCTGCATTTGTTCCTAATTAATCTTTTTTTTTGTTTGCTTGTTTAGTTTTATGTTTTCTTGTTTTTTGTTTTGGACTGCTAATGCGTCTGTGGAACGAGAAATGGAGAAGGAGAAGGCAACGGCTTCAGGTACAGAAACATAAAGTAGCTTGATTTGCATTCTGCATGTGTGAGTTTACGTTGCTGATTTTCACATATTTGTTTACACTGCGCACCCCATGAGTCATAGTGCTGCGTAGGATTTATGCATCTGCAGTAAACTAATGAGCAGTCAACCTAAGAGCTGCTAAGGTTCCTTGACTACACAGCTGATCTGACATTTACTTGCTTGTGTTGTCTAATCAGATAGTTTACCAATACCTTTCATAGTTTGTCTCATGATTAATGAATAATTATGGGAGCATATGAGTGAAGGTGCAGCTTATAATATACAATGAATACTATAACACTTGTTTTGTTATGCCAGTTAGACTGGTATACATGCAGGAAATTATCAAATATTTACTACACACAGCACACAAAGCCATATATTAGGTATGGTAGTAAACATGGACAATATTATATTAACTTACAAATGCAGACACAATCATTTTTGCCTATTATATAGATATAATTTATCAGAGTAAGTGCTTACAAATACTCCTACCCGTTAAACATAAAAGTGTGTGCCTGTACCCACACACAGGCTACAGATACATCTTCATTAGAGTTGTTATTAAGAAATGAGGCCTGGGGGTGTTATTGGTATCACTGATGCTGCTCTCTGATGCCTTTCACTCTGACTCTTTTAAAACAGGAGATATGCCGCTTTCATCTCTGCTAAACTATATCTGCTCCTTGTGTCTCAGGTCTAAGTAATACTAAAATTACATTAACCCTCGCTAACATCAGACCAGATAGAACACATCACTGAATTTCACTGGGAGAATTGTATAAGACCTATTCGTCTTAGGAAAATTCCCATTTTGTTTTATGCTGGCTTGCATTTCAGCCAGCTAAAGCAGACAAATGTTACTGGCAGAGGGGTAATCGGGGGATTGTGAAAACTCTGTAGTGCATCTGTCACATTTTGGCCTGATTACTGTGGGATAACTAACAATATTTCCAAAGCCTGGAGCCAGGAGCTTTATGCTGAGCTGTTGGCTCTGGCATAGCTTAAAGACAACATGCAGCTAGCATGGCTGTGTCCAAACATAAAAAAGCTCACAAATTAAAGCATATCATATTATACGGTATCTCTTTCCTTTAATCTGTGCCAAATCCAAAGCGTAGAAGCAAAAAAAGAAAAGAAAGAAAAGAAAAGAAAAAATAATCATTGTTTTCTAGAGTGTTATGTGCTTGAGTATTTCTTGGCTAGATACACTGATTTCGAGGTGTGTTTGAAAAGTTAAGTAACTCCAGTGATAAAAAGTTTACATTTGAGCCCTAGCCTCTTACATAACACTCTTGCCATTTATAGATTACTTCCCTGAGGCCTTACATCATTTACAGAGTAAAAGCTTGTTGTAATACACTATCAGTTATTCGCAGTGAGTGTCTACTATGTATTACCTTGTAATACCATGTATTTACAGTGTAGACACTATATAGCAACTGCATTGCTATATATCAATGCAGTTGCTGCAGCCAAAGCAACAAAGAATGCATGCTTGTGTGTGTTTCAAGCCAGGAAGGCTGTCCAATAAAATAAAATAAAATAAGTGAAAGTTAATCATCTTGTCAGCATTACTGCCCCATTATAAAGAAATTGGATGATTTAAATGGCTTTAAAATTGCTTGCAACTATCAGGAAAGAAATGAACAGGAAATAAAGTCCCCTTTGCTGAGAACCTGTTCTGGATGCTAATCAGGGAAAGATAAAAATGTTTAGATGATTTCTAAACACTATAGACCCTCTTTATATCTACTTACCAAGATCCGATTAATATTCTAGGAGTGGTGACCCTATCAGTGGGCCACAGGTTATAATGAAAAGACATTTTACTAAAATATTGCCATCATGTGGACAAACAGAGCTAACCCTCAGAAGCCAAAGTACACCTCAGAACCAAACTATCACTTTAATGAGTGTGTTATAAATAGTAATAAAAAAAAAAATAGAAATAACTTTGTTAGTGCAGTTCAGTGCAGTGGGTACTATAACTTCTTATTATATGTCCTTTCTGTCATGGACAAATTGTGCAGTAATCACAGATGTACATTCTTTCATGTTATTATTTATTTTAAACCCACACAGACACTTTATTGCATTGTCCACTACACTTTAATCTGTTAAACTGAGCCACTTAATGTCATCTTCTACATTTAGTAAGAAATTTTAAATTATTTTTATTGCATTGTTGATTTTAAAATATTTTACTCATGTATTCTATTATTGTTGAAAATATTTCTTTAAATTTATAACCCAGCTGGGGGGTGGGGGGGCACAAGCCAGTGTACTGTTAGTGTCAGTCCCAAGTTTGGATAAATGCAGAGGGTTGCGTCAGAAAGGGCACCCGGCATGAAATCTTTGCCAAATCAAACATGCAGATCGTCAAGAATGAGTCACAGAGGAGGTCCATAGATGTAGTGAAGGAGGACATGCAGAGGGTTGGTGTGAAAGAGGAGGGATAGGGTGAGATGGAGGCAGATGATCTGCTGTGGCGACCCCCAAAGGAAGCAGCCGAAAGAAGATGATTTATTTAAATGTATGCTTCCTTTACTTTATTGTATGTGTTTTTTCTTTCAGATTAGTTTTTAATTTTAAGATATGTTTTTTTTGTCATGTTGTTCACCAGATATATACAGAGTAGACGCCTGTTGTAAAGCGGTCAGATCAGGACTTTCAGGGAATCTCAACATAGCAGGAGTCCTGGAAGCCACCATAATTGTACAAGCATTACATGCTGAAATGTCCAAATGAATGTGCTCTGTGCAATAACGGGTTGTGTAATTTGGGAGAATGGAGAAAGGTTGCTTTTGTCTTTTTTATTTATTTTTATCTCTTATATAGTTTTATATACTGTAGTTTATATTTTTTATATAATATTTTATGACTGTTATGAGTGATCTTTGTACTATTGAGATTGCACTTAATTTCATTGTACATGCTACATGTTACAATTTACAACAACAATAAAGATATTCTATTCTGTTCTATTCTAACAATTCCTAAATAGCTGTTTTGTGAGTCCTTTTAGATGTTGGATGGAGATTTTTCACAGATTACCATTAGAATGAGAAAAATAATCTCAAAGTGTAATTTTAATAATGGTTTAGTTATCACTGTCTGTCTCTATGGTGGCAAGGCTACTAAAAGGAAATGCATTTTAGGCTTACATGGTACCCATGGAGATTTGAGAAACAGTGTTTTTTTTATGTAGATGTGTGTTTTAATAGTCTGTCAAGCACGCTTGTCTGTTATGAAGTTCAAGAGAATACACACACACACAGAAATATGTTAATAAACAGAGTGAAACAGTGTAACTATGGCCACTAGTTTTCCTGCACAGAGTAATTTCTGACCTCGTTAATCTCTCTCTTTCTCTCCCTTTCGCCAAGCTGCTTTTCCATTTATAAACATGTTTTTAATATGAACACACTCGTGCTTTGTTTGTACAGCTCTGCCCAATTTCCCATTCATATTTGATGACTCTCCTTGCTTAAGCGATAAAGGTAATTATGGCTGCAAGCTAGCTTTGGCTTTGGTTCAGCAGTACAACTGGAGCTGCTTGCAGCAAACAATCCTCTATGAGAAATGTGAGATAAAAGCATGTTCAACCCATCAGTATAACACAGTATTTGGTCTGTTCACTTTGGAGTTTGTTTCATCACATAATCTGATGAAAATAAAATGCCTAGAGTAATATGCTTGAACATGATTTTCGCTGGTTCACCTGATGTCAAGTCTCTGCCCAGGGTGAACTGTATATATGATCCTTCTAGTCTACAACCAGTGTCCTGCGCAGGGAAGTATAGTTGCTCATGTTGCTGTTAGGACTTCATTATGTGTTCTAGTCACATGCATACTGTACCTGGAGAAATATCAACCTTAAATTCAGTCTCAGCTAACCAAAGAGATATAAAAATATTCATATTTAATAAAGTATTTTCCTTTCTTGGACTAAACTGAAAGTGAAGAAATGATAGTTAGGAACCCATCTCCAAGTCATCGCCAAGACTATTGACTGTCTGACTGACCATTCGCCCTATTGATCCTGTTGTTTTGTAGTGTCCCTGTGTATCTTCCGTTAAACATTAATTTTATAGCTGCTGCAGGGGACTGACTGAGTGACAGTTAAATTCAGCAAGTGTCATAAATAGAAACATGATATGAGCTCTTAATGAGAAGGTGCAAGGGTTCAACACTGACAGATTCTGGTGACTTCCAAGCTTGTAGGTGTTGGATAACTCTATTATAGCACTCATGTAGTGCTATTTATCACTGTGGGAGGCTGTGATTGTGGTTATGGTGTTTTTGTTTCTCCTGTGTTTCCTGTCTATGTTGTTTAGATGGTTTCCTAAACTACTTCTCTTTAGAGTGATGATGCTATATATAAAACTGCAACCCGTGTTTCTTATCCATTCTCTCCTTATATGTTCTTTAGTGCAGGGGCTCCCACACAAGCTAGAAACGGACACGTCTCTTTCTGAAGAGGCTATTTGTGTGTGTTCTCCCATGAGAGAGATCGTACACTTCTTCTTGTTAATTAAGATATGGAAGGTTATGTGTGCATGTGTTGGAGTGGTGAAACAAATGTGTGAAAGAGTGGAAACGAGGAAAGGACAGGTTGTCAGCGAATCATAAGTCTGTGATGAGGGCTAATGAAAAATAATTCCAGCTGAAAATAAGATTGGACTAGAGACAAGACACGGCAAGCGCCTGTCTTATCCCCTACCTCTTTTGTCATTCCTCCCTTGTTTCTCTCTTACTTACTTCCTTCCATTATCATAAAGTCCTTCCGTTTCTGTCTCTAGCTCACTCTTTGAAGGCCAGAAGCAGATAATGGGGAAAGTAGCGGCAAGCACTGAGGGTTTCCTAATACCCCTGAATGTGTTATTATATTTATCAGGCTGGAGACCAAGCTTGACAAATTTAATTAGCAGTGAGGAAAGACCCTTTCACTACTTAGTATAAATGCAGTTAATGCTATTTTTCTCTGCTTGCAGTGAGGAACTGCACTTCACTTCCTCCTTTGATGTGGTTTTAAATCCTCTTTTTGTTTCTCAAAGAAACATCTACATTATTACATAAGGTAACAATCATAATTCCTGCCTAAATTTCCCACAGGATCAATATAGTGCCTGCCTGCCTTCCTGCCTGAATGAAACTGCACACTGATGACTACTATTGAAGGTGCAAAAATGAAGGGTCTGCAGCAGTGAATAGTAGTGATGGTGTAAATGTAACAACATAGATACATGTCTTTGAGAGCTTAAGTACAGTACTTTGCAAAGGTCTTGAGTCACCCTGTATTTCTTTCTATTTTGTATTTTGTATTTTTAGGAAAATGGGAAACGTGCAGTGATTTATTGAAACATGCAAGCATACATGGAAATACAAAATATAAGGCAAAAACAGAATCTGTACAATTCTAACAAGCTTGAAGGTCAGTGTTTAGTATGACCTCCTTTGTTCTTCAACACAGCCTGAACTGTCTTAGGCAAGATTTCTTGTAATTTCTTTAAGTAGTCTTCAGGAATAGTTCTCCAGGCTTCCTAAAGGACATTCAAAGCTCTCCTTTGGATGTTGGCTGCTTTTTGGTCTGTTCCCTGTCAAGATGATCCCACACTGCTTCAGTAATGTTGAGGTCCAGACTCTGGGAAGGTTGAGTGTTCCATCATATGTTTTTCTATCCCAGGTATGCTTTTACTGCATTGGCAGTGTGTTTGGGATCACTGTCATACTGAGAAATTAAGTATTTGCCAATCAGATACTTTCTAGATGATATTGCATGGTGGATCAAAATCTGTCTGTGCTTTTCAGAATTCAGAATTCCATTAGTTTTGACAAGATCTCCAACACCACTGGCTGAAATACAGCCACAAACCATGACAGACAGAGCATCCACCTTGTTTTATAGTTGGGTGGGGACATTCACTGCCGTACCTTTCTCCTGACCTCCTCTGTACATACTGACAACAATTTGAACAAAAAAAATTCAAATTTGGATTCAACCCTTCATAAAACCTGATTTTCAGTCCAGTTCTTCTGTAATTTGGCATAACTCAGCATTTTCTCCCTGTTTTCCTTCCTTAAGAATGGCTTCTTGACAGCCAGCCTTCCATTGAGGCCATTTCTGATAAGGCTTCAGTGAACAGTAGATGGATCAACTGAAGAGCCGGATGCATCTCTCAGGTCCTGTATCAGGTCTTTGCTGGATTTTTTTTCCTATTTCTTAAGGACATGACTTTTAGATACTGCTACTAGGACATCAGATGGAAAATAAACAGTACCTCTGTGAATGAACATTTCTGCCTTAGGAGAAATGTTCATTCATTCACTTTATATGTCACTTAGCACTAATTACAGGTAACTGCATCTCTTTCATCCGAGTATGGTTACTTCTGACTCCAAAAAAATCAAGGTGACAATGAACATAATGCAAAGCTCAAAGCTTCAAAATGCCATGTCTTGTGTAGTCTCCGTCTTTGCGTTAGGTTACTTCCCATTTTTATTTTGGTTATCTTTTGTCTCTTGTGCTTTGTGTTTAGTTTTACTTCCTTTTGAATCATAATGTTGCTTGTCCTCAGCTGTGTTCCCACCTGTTCCCCATTTCCCTTGTTTATATTGTCTGAGTAACCCTCTGTTCATTGTTGCATCATCCCTCATGGTTGTGTTTCTTTGCCCTGCATTCCCTATGTTTTCTATCGTTTCGATTCCCTGCTCTGCATATGTTTTTGGTTTTTTTCTGTATTGTGAAAGAGTTCAGCATTAAAGCTTACATTTATTCTCCTGAGTCCTTCATTTGGGTCCACATCCTGCCTGCCTGTATAGCTTTCATTGTTCCTGTGTGTTCAACATATTTTTGAAATTTTATATCATATCAGTAGATCCATTCGTTATGGCAAAGAATGAAAAATGCAATAGTTATTAACATGACTTTGCATCTCTGTCAGTCATGTTGATTACTTGTTTTCTTAAAAGGTTTAATGGTACTGTCGCTTTGACCAAAGGACCCCACAATGAGAAACCAAGGATGCTATGCACCCCTATTGACTTGCTAATTATAAGGTATCTATGTGTTAAAGCATACCTTCATTTATTGTCTATTCTGCTATAGTTGGGACAATATTTTAGATAGCAAAGTTCATCACTTGGCTGACTTCAATCAGTCAGTCAATTGCAGTGCAGTTTGACCACAGGTATACATAATTGGCTTAAAAAAATACAATTACTTTTGCTTGTAATACAAACTGCCAAAATAGCTCATCTGGGAGGACATTAGACTGAAGATCTAAAGGTCCCTACTTTGATCTATAAATGTGATGTACACCAGATAAACAAATTGCCAAAATGCATAAACATATCCACTCTTAGGCATATGGTTATGCCTAAGAGTGGATATGTTTGTACATAGCCATATGTTTGCTGGTCATTTTGCTAGCAAATTATAAATCAGCTACTTTTTACTCATAGATTAGTTGTGGTTTTACATTTGCATAGAAGGTCTGGCAGGTGGCGGGACCACTATATTGTGTCTCCAAACTGGATCTGGTTGCATATGACATCACCTGCTGGAGATGGAAGCACTCATTTACCAGGGGAGTAAGTCTAGAAATGCAAGAAAAGGAAAATCCTTCCTTGCCTTGCTTGTGTAATGGAAAACTAAGCACCACTTCATGCCATGTGCCAGAGTGGCAAGTCATGCAGTCTCTCACAAATGATTGACCTCACTGAAGGATTCTATTTAGCAACAGGCACCTGGGTCCACACAGGGCCACCCACAGCCAGGGTAGCACAGATCATAGAGCATCAGACCTTTAGTTTGAGGGTTCAGGGTTAAAAAAAACAAAAAAAGGATTGAAGAATTAAAGCACTTTTCCTTCATATTTAGAGAATTTGTCCAGCTCATAACATTGCTGCCACTTAGAAATGTCTTGGCAATTTACATATTCATAGATATGTGCATACTGAAGAAGGGACAGTACAGACTTATTAGAAAACATTACACTGGACTTTTTGTTATTGTAGCCACACACAGTGTATTCTTAGCAATAACAGTTTACAGCAGCCCTTGGAGCAAACACTCTTAAAGCCTACAGTCTTTGAAGCAAACAAATAGTTACTAGATGACACATGTTACTGTGATGGGTATTTAGCAGAGAAGCTAAATTGGAATACATGCCAGGTGCTGAAGTAAGCAGAAATAAGAGGCAGCTCATTATGCATTATCTACTCTCGTTAGTCTGGGTTACCTCTTTTCGATCCTAGATCCCAAACATGACAGATCCAATAAGAAAATTTTAATTTTTACATATTTTGTCCTTACACTACCTAGCACTGACACCATAAAGACAAGGTACATTCTGCAAAGTTCTGTGCTCTTTATTTGCCTCATGGCCCTTGGTGTAACTTTAAACACTATTAAATTCATTTATGTGACAAGAGGCAGAGGATTAGCTGTAGTATTCATGCTCTATCTCATCCCTATGTTAAACAAGAACATTTGGAAATATAATGCTCAAGCATTACTAGGAGGAGACAAAAGAGGAAGCAATGAAAAAGTTTAATTTCCCAGCTTGACAGTGACAAACCAAGTTAATTAAACTTTGCGTCTTGTGTAACATTTTCAATAATTTAGTAAGGCTATTATAAAGTAAGAGACAAATAGAGAGAGGGGCGAGGGGTGCTGCTTCACTTTATTATCCCAACAGTCATTTTCTGAGGGTGGGGGGATGGAGGTGTTGTTCAATGTTGTTGGACTTTTTGGCTCAAAAAAGAGCAAACTGTAACTGTAACAGAGAATAAGCAGACAATCCTCTGAACTCAGCCAAATCTAATATTGCTTTAGGATGGCATCCCTTTTTTGGGAGGTTTGCAAATAAAACAGAAGGCCATTCATTTTGTTTGTGACTATATTTTATAATCAAATATCCTTTTGAGAGCAAAATGACCTGTTGCATTCTGAGTAGCATTGGTACCATTTAAGAGGAAGAATTCTTGATTATGTAAATTGAAAGGAACTGCTTTCAATATTTAATGGATGTGTAAAATTTGGCATTTAAATTCTGACCTCAAAATGTCCACTTAATATCAAACTCAACAAAACCTTAGTAATTTGTAAGTACATATTTATTTTCAAAAACATTGGAGGTTTCCATTTGTCTGTATCGTTGCCTGGTTTGTTATTTCTGGGAGGCAAGAAGATCGTTTCCCTGTTAAATGCTGCTAAGTAAAGCAGAGGATTTAATAAAAGACTGAAAGCCTGAGCACTTGAATTTTTGTTCACACACTGTTCATCTGGGAACTAAGCTTTTCTCTCTTAAAATGTCAGAAGTTTGATGTCCTACAGTGTCAGCCTCTAGAGTCATTACAGCTTGGCTACTGCCCACTCTGTAAATCAATTCATTTGAAAAGATCACATTGTGTGTTTTTGGGTGCGTCTGTGTCTGTGTGTGTGTGTGTGTGTGTGTGTGTGTGTGTGTGTGTGTGTATGTGTGTGGCTGTCATGCAATGGATATATGCTTCATAACCCTCAATCATGCACTCTGCTCTCCTTACTGCCTTCTTTCACCTTCACCATCTCTTTGAGAGGGTGTCACTCTCGCTAACTGTCTAAAGCAGTGAAAAATGAAGGTGAGCTGAAGGTCTGCTTGAGGTCAACATGTGCAATTTGTCATTTCTCCAGGAGAAGTATGTCTACATTGAGAATGAGGCTTGGTTTTAGTGCCATTAATTTTCCTTGTGTCATAAAATTCTTTCACGTTTTTAACTGCTGTGTTTTGAGCTGTTGCGATGGATACATGTGCCCCAGAGGTTGAATGGCAACCATGTTGAAAATGTTGGTGATGTTGAAAATAATTCGCTTTGATGGTAACTGTTTAGTGCAACACAAACCAAGCACTTACACACAAACACATGCCTCCTTTTTTTGAAGTGTCACTGAAAGACAATGACAAGAGAGAGTTGGAATTATAAATGAGGAGACACTGTGAGACAAAACAAAGAGAGGCAGAGAAAGAGAAAATGTGACACAGGCAAGTGAGTGCACTGCACCATGATAGATAAACCATGTAATTCTTAGGCACATCCTCATATCTCCTCTTATGTCTGACTGTGGGAACAGAATAACCTTTCAGGAGTATCCGCTCCATCTTTCATTTCAGCCTTCAATTTAGATTTGAATACTGAATCTTTTAATACACTGGAGAGCTATTTGGATTTAATTCCTTGTGCCTTAGTCCTTCTTTTTGATGCTGCTCCCAATCAGCTTTTTTTTCTTTGTATTGAATTCCTGATAAATGTGTTAAACTAAATCACGAACAATGTGTGAGATGATCTTATTATCAAGGACCTTAGGGAGAAGCATTGTGGTTGAGGGATCAATGTGGTGGGGCAACAGAGAAAGCACAGACTGAAATGAGAAAATGATTATTGTAATTCATAGTGAAGTAATCTTCTCCCATTAGTAATTTGCTCTTCTCCTGTTCCTGTAAGTGAAAATAAGGTTGAGGGAAGAGAGTAGGGAGAAAACTGAAAAATCTGAAGGCTGAAGGTGTGGTGCTGGAGTAACTCAAATGTTTGCCAGCCAGGATGCCATGGTTTGTGTCCTGCTTGGACCTTTGTGTTTTACTTGGGTGAGCAATTCAAGTAAAACTTCTGTTCAGTTTTCATTGTTAACTAGTCAACCATTCTTAGAAAAGCCCCCAGCTATAAACATTTAGGATGGGGACTCATTGAAGAGCTACAGGACAAAGTGAATACATGCTTGTCCTGGTAACATTTCCCCTAGTATTCCAAATAAACACTTCTACTGTAGCAGCAACAATCACAGACACATCAGAGCCTTAAGTGCGATTTCTTTCTTAGATTTTCTTCCTTAGGCTGAAAGGCTATTGGTAAGTCCCATTGTCAGATCTTTAGCTTTGTTTATTACACCTGGGGATCTGTATTCCTATAATTTAATGCCTTTTGGTTTAAGGAAAGCTCTGTCTACTTGGATGATGTGGTTGTTTATTCTGATTGGAATATTCACCCTGACCACATTTGTGGATTGTTTGACCACTTGGTTAATGCCCATCTTACAGCAAATCTTGCCAAGTGTGAGTTTGCAAAGGCTTCAGTGGTTTATCTAGGTTGTGTCGTGGGACAGGGCAGTGCAAAGGTGCAGACTATTGATGACTATGAGCCACCAGTGACTGAAAAGGGGCTCATGTGGTTTGGGGGCTTGGTAGAATACTACTGCTTCTTCTGTAGGAATTTTTCCACAGTAGTTGCGTCCCTGCTCTGCTCTGGTCCTGTGATGATGTCTGGACATCTCCATGCCCCATTTGTTTTTTTTGTTTGAGTTATTTTTATTTGCTTTTCACACACACACATTATGTCCTATATACTTGCCAGTTCATCCATGCACTGCTTTACACCACTGATATGTACTTGCACACACATCATGATTATTATTAAGTTAAATAAGTCTTTGGTAATTCCTATTCAGTTGGTGGTGTGACTCCATTCTTTGTTGCAGCCTACAAGCCAGTCATAACAGTCACACAGGCCTATAGACTGGCTGGCAATCATCAGTTGCCAGGGAAAAATGAGTATTCCCCAAGTGGTTGTCATTGGTTGCTGGAAGTCTGTCGTGTGTGGCGCTGTGTGTGCGGGGTGAGGACCCAATTGCAGGACTCGGAGAAAACGGGGTTAACTTAAAGTGCAGCTTTATTGCTGATACGAAACAGAACTAAAATACAAACATAAATACCTGACGGGGCAGGCAAAACGAGGAACTAAGGAATGCACAGGAAGCACTGGGAACACTAGGAAACTGGGAAACACTAGGAAGCATGGAAGCACTAGGAAACACGGAACAGGAAACACACGGCCAGGGAGGGATGACGACGACGACGTAACAAAGAACAAAGGAAAACTCAGGGCTTAAATACACACAAGGAAATCAGGGAGATTGAGGACACTAGGGAACACAGGTGAATTAACTCAGACTATAACGGGACAGAGGAAGCAAAATAGAACATAATACACAGGAGACGCAGGACTGTCAAAGTAATACAGGAAGTGGCTAAACACAGACAGGCTAACACACGCGGACTTGACACTGGGAAACATGGACACGGAAGGACACGGCCAGGAGGTAAACAAACACTGACACACTGAGAGACAGAGAGAGGGGGAGAGCGAGGGGGCACGAGTGGGGACACTGGGAGACAGAGGGGGAGCAAGAGGGGACGAGAGAGAGAGGGAGCAAGAGGGGACGAGAGAGAGAGGGAGCAAGAGGGGACGAGAGGGAGAGAGGGAGCGAGGGGACGACAGGGAGAGAGGGAGGGAGCGAGGGGACGGGGAGAGAGAGGGGACGAGAGAGAGAGGGAGCAAGAGGGGACGAGAGGGAGAGAGGGAGCGAGGGGACGACAGGGGACGAAAGGGAGACACAGAGGGAGACACTGGGAGACGGAGAGAG
>VUQS01056275.1:0-31376 GCA_015108495.1 Heterochromis multidens | reverse complement strand
CTTCCACTTTCACCCTAAAATGAGAAATTGCTTCTTGCTTTTAACCACTAGAGAGAGGAGATGGTGGATAGGGATGTTAGAAGAGGGCTGGAGGGAGGAAGGGGGGGTTATTGTGTCCAAAATAATTTCAGCCTCTCCTTAGGAACCATTAAAGCCATTTATTTAGTCGCAAATGCAACAAGTAGAGCTTCTGCAGGGGTAGCCAGCTCAGCACAAACAAAGCTTTGAGAAGCACTAGAGAAGTTAAGTACCACTTTGTAATGGTGAAGTGCTGCTGCAGCTACAGTACATCTACACCGAAACCAACTCAATCAACAAATCATTCCAGGGTAGTTCACTTTCCAGTGACATAGGAAACTCAGTCATTCTAACTTTGAGGCTCATCAGCTAACAAAAATTGGTCACAGCTATCTGTTATTGTCATTATATTTCATGAACTAGTTTAAATGCAGCAATAGTACTATACTATGAAGAGTTACATATCTTCATTGGGAAAATGAAAGAATTAAAAAAAGCGTGACCACATGTAGTATGCAAATACAGTTTGGAAAATAACACAATACTTCCAGTGATGATCTCTGGAGTTTCCATTTTTAGGAAAATGCTAAATATTGCTATAGAACTTACTATTACACTAATGTCCACAATTTTAAATTATGAATTCATAAATAATGCTGAGAAAATATTAACAAAACTTAAAGAACTTAGAAAACACAAACATAAAAGTGCTAATTTTAAAAGCCTGTGTTTCATCTATACAGACATAACATTGAATTAAATTAATTAAAGTGCAACGGCACTGAATATTACCTGTGAATTAAGCCAGAAGTAAATTTGTGAGGATTATTTGATTGAGACCACTCACATTAACTCTCTCTCTCTCTTTCTCTCTCTCTCTCTATATATATATAGGTAGAATCACTTCACTACTTGACTGACCTGTTTAAATAAGAGTTTATATTTGAGAATTTTTTTTCTTTTCTTGTATTGAGTATATTACTGCACTTGTGATGCAAGAAGGTCAACAAAATACAAAATATAAATTAAAATGATAAAGAATAAAAGGCTCCATTAATAACAAAGCCAGTTGATTTGGGTCACAAGACAATCCTCAAGGCAAGAAAAATAATGCTGTATGCTGAATGCTTTTACTGACATAAAATAGAGTACATTTGTGCATCTTCATGCAAGATGCAAATTACTTTTTCTGAAACAAGCTGGATTATAGGCATTCAAAAAAAAACAAACAAAAAAAACAAAAAACAAATTGTCCTTAAGATTGTTTTTTACAATGTTAAGAGAAAGAACAGAGGTGATGATGAAGTGTCTCCGTCTTGGTGTCTGCAGACTGTGACTGAACTGAGGTGGATAATCAGAAACTAATGTGTCAGAGGAGAGAACAAAGAGATGAGTGTGTGATGTGGAAAGGAGAGAAAAAGAAGTCTTGGAATGTGTGTGTGTATGTTTGTGCACATTCACATTGTGACACTGCGCAAGTGAGAAAGCCTGAAAATGGCTAACAAGCTCAAGAGCTGTGTTATCTTCTCATGTAAAATCGGGTTAAGACATTATGCTGCAGGGAGACAGAGATCAACCTCCCAGTGTTTCGGAATTCAAACAACTACTTGTTAACAAACTCAACACAATATGCCGTTCACTGTGATTACAGGCGCGATGCGGGTGGTGAGTAGCATCACTGCAGGGAAGGGTGGCTCAAATGAAGCAGAGAGGAAAAATGCAAAAAAGCCAAGACAGTGTGCAGGTGTTGATAAGAGAGAGAGCTAGCTGAGAAATAAAATGGGGTGAGTGAAAACCAGAAAGCATACAAGTGTATATACAAAAAAATAAATAAATAAAATGGAGAAGCAGGAGAGGAGGGTGGAAGAGGAGGCAAACACGTGTGATAACCAAACTCTTCAACCTGTGAAATAATAAAAGATATGCTGGCTTATCATTTTCCCTCTCCTTTTTCCCACTGTTCATCTCTTTTGTTCCCTTCTTCCTGCGGTGTGTTGCCAGGAGGCAGAGGAGCTGTGCTTTAATGTGCCTCATATCAGTTAGTGCTATGATGTCTTTGTCCTGTTTTACTTTTTGTTCTATCTCCCTGTCCCATTTTGTCACAATGAATATTAACTTTTGAAAAAAAGTTTATCCAACTTATTGAGAAAGTTAAGAGGGAAAAACAAGCACTAAAACGCACATCTAGAATGAAAATGCAGCAGGTTCTTAATATTTAAAAAAAAACAAAAAAAAACTAGTGGTTAATCTTGATGTGCAGAAAGAAATTGGAAAGTAAAACCCCTTTATAAACATGTTTCATCTATATTGTTAAGTGTGCAGTGAACACAGACTTAACAATGACAGACGAGTCCAGACCAGACGTTAAGTATTTAGAAGGTGCCTTTTCAGCACATTAAGTTCAAGTAAAATATAGAGGAAAATGTAGAGAAAAAGAGACAGTGTAGACCAAAAACATCCCACCTCACTTCTCAAGCATGGTGGTGGTGGTCCTGTTAAGGCTTTGACATGTATGTCTGCCAACAGAACTGGCACAATGACAAAGGCAACAGAATAAATAAAGGTTTACAGGATTTTCTGTTCAGAATAAAGAAAATGAATAGAAACTCACTGGACTGTATTTCATCGTTCCAAATGGTGGGGCAATATTTGTTAAATGGGTCATATGTCCTTCACAGTTCTTTCTCTGCTGAGATATGCCTACTCAAACATGCCAAGAAACAAAGCCCGGAGAACCAAAAGAACTGAACTAATATTTATAGCCTAGATTGTGCTTGCAGAATTTGACTTAAACTGCCAAGACTTCAACTTTCCTGAAACTAATACATGAAACAAACACTTCACTTAACGTTAATCTCTGACTGGCTATACTAGAGACTCTTCCTTATTTGGGAGCTTTTCTGTATTTTTTAATATCCAGTTTTCTTCACTGATATACTAATAATGTTTCCAAAATGTAAAGATAAACAAACTGAGGCCAAATATAGAATATTATAATAAACAGGAATTAAAAAGTCCAAAAAACTCAAAACTCTGGGTTTGAGACCCAGGATCATAACAGCATGAATTTTACCAGTTACCATTTATGGAAATACCCATAAACTTCTGTTTAAAAAAAACAAAAAAACTGTCAGAGGTTACAGTTTGACCTCACTTTGCAATGAGTAACATTTTCAGTTAATGTTCAATCAAGACAATAATCAATAATGTTGTGCCAAATGCTAATCTAAGACAAATGTCAGCTAAGAAGATTCATTATTTAATTTCATGCACATATCAATTACACCATATCTGTGTAAGACTCCCTAATTATTTCAGCTGTGTGCCTTGCAAGTTTCATTGTTAGACTTCATACTGTATTCACAGGACAACATGAAGTGCTGAAATCAAATATGTAATCGATTATAATTCAGAGTGTCAAGTGAGCTATTCAGCAAAACACATATTGTTGCTGACTACAGCCAAAAGGAACAAACAGGGCACACAACTGCCACGGAAAATAGCTTCCATGGAACATGGCAAGAACTAAATACCATCTGGTAACAAAACTGCACTGGAGAATGGAGGACCAAGAGAATTACACTGACATTTTACTTGCAAATGTTATTGGCTCACACCACCGTTAATGCACAGACCAAAAGCTGTTTGTCATCTTCTTCATAGCATAGATTCCTCATTCTTTCTAGATTTTTTTTAACTGTGTGTGTAAATATAACTTTTTTAGAAGTTTTAAATTAAGCATCTAATTTCCTTTTAAAAAATTAGACACTGTTTATGACACTTTTTGGACCAATAGAAGCTATGGCTGCAGAAATGTCACCACATGCCTAGACAGGCTATATTTTTACATCATTATGTACTGGGAAAATGAATACTTGAAGAAATAACTTGGAAACAACCTGAATTAGACTTGTGAACTAATTTATATTTTATAATGTTTTAAAAGGAAAGTCACTGTACTTGCAGTACAAGACAAAGGATTGTTAGATGGATAGCCAATTAATCCATACAGTTCCATGTCTACAATTCCTGCCACTATGTAAAACCTAACAGGTATCCTGATTAGATGTCTAAATCTCCTCAGATGACTCCTTTTGACACAAAGAAGTAACGGCTCTACTTCAAGCTACTTTGGATGTCCGAATGCCTCACCCTATTTCTAGGGTCAGTTTCTAGCCACCCTATGAAACACTTGCAGTGCCTGTTTGCATCTTCAACATCATTCTCTTGGAGTGTCAGTCTAAATTGAAAGCCTCTCCTTCTGCCTCAGCTCCCTCTTAACAATGGCATCTCACATTCCATCTACCCATCACTTGTAAACAAGATCCTGAGATACTTAAACTCCCTTGCTTGGGGCATTATCTCTCCCCCAACCCAAAAGGAGTAAACCACTGTAGGAAACAATGGCCTCAGAGGTGCTGTCTTGGCTGCAAATTACCCGATGCCTTCCAATACAGCCTTCCAAGAGAACCATATCATCCACACAAAGCAAGCCTGCTGTTTGAGGTTCCTAAAATGAAAACCCACCTTCAGCTGCACTTTGAAATCCTGACCACAAATATAACAAACAGGACTGAAGTCCAAAAAAACCCCACTGAAAACATGTTTGACACTTTGGTTATACAATAACCTGAAGGTTTGTAATAACAGTCCCACTACCTCGTGATCTGAAAGTACATGCCACAGAATCCATCAGGGTTTCAAGTCTTCTCCAAGTCCACAAAATGCATGTAAACTGCATGGTCAAATTCCCATGACCCTGCCAGAAGTATTGGAAGGTTAAAGACCTGCTCCACTGTTCCACAGCCAGGATGGAATCTGGATTGTTATTGTTTTATTCCAGGGTTGACAATCAATTGGACCCTTACTTCCAGCACCCTGGAATACTTTCCCAGAGAGGTTGAGGAGTGTGACACCCCAATAATTGAAGACGACAATTTGGCCTTTTTGGGAATGGTAACTACCACCCCAGTCTGCCCCTCCACAGGCACTGTCCCTGACATCTATTTGACATTACAGAAGCATGTCAACCAAGACAGCTGCAAAATGTCCAGATCCTTTAACTTCTCAGGGCGAATCTCAACCAAACCTGGCACACTGCCACAAGGGAGCTGTTTAACAACCTTATCAATCTGTGACAGCGTACTTGGTGAGGCCTCTCGCTAGTCTTCAGACTCTGCTATATTCAACCTGACAGTTTCCTTCACCACTGGCATCCACCAACTGTCCATACACTGCTACGACAAGCACCATTTACCTTCTTATCAGAGCTTCTACCAGCCACCTCTGCAATAGAGGCTTTGTGGATACCGCATGTCTTGTCCTTCACCTTCCCCAAACCCCACAAAAAGCAGTGATCTTCTTAGAGCAATACTTTGTTATTTGTGTAGTGGTTCGTTTACATACAACAACAGTTTCTGTTAGACTGCACAACTTCTTCAGTATAGCAGTTCTTTTTCTCGCCTCTCATGACAGCACTGCCATCGTTTTCGCAGCACACACTTTATATTTTCATATTAATCCCCGTATACCATCAAAGAAAGAAGGAGGTGTGATTGTTACAGTAATCCCCCAGGATCCTTAATGGGCAAAAGTGAATGAGAGTGGAGGATTAGGGGGCTGTGACGGCCAATATATTCCGTAATTAGCCAGTTAACAGCCTCAGTGATGGCAGGATTACCCGGGTCTTAGCTGAAAACTTGACAGAGGCTACACATGACTGACAGATTGCACAGTACTGTTGGAGAGGGAGCTGTTAGAATGCAAGAGGGAAAAGAAAAAAGGAAAAGAGAGAAAGAGAAGGGCAATGGAGTGAGAAATTGGAGAAAGAATGAACATTTTTCTATAGTTAAACTTGTCATTTACTCTGAACATTTGAGATTTTAGCCACTTAGTTGATGCTTCTCTGGATTCTGACTATAGAAGAGACACAAAAGGCTTCAGTAGCATGTTAATTCTATGTATGATTAACAATAACTTACATCCAGAAAATATATTTACTTAAAAAAAATATAGATAGATAGACAGATAGATAGATGGATAGATTCTTTCAAAGTTTAACAATAACTTTCAACATAATGTTTTATTTCAGATTTCTCATCATTTTTGGTAGCCCAGTAATCATTAATTATAGTCACATATACTTGTTACCATTGCAACATGTTTTTTTATATAGCTAAATATCAAAAATCATAACTTTGCCTCTATACAAGCTACATTGTTAAGACCCTTGT
This sequence comes from Heterochromis multidens, assembly GCA_015108495.1. Classification (NCBI taxonomy): domain Eukaryota; kingdom Metazoa; phylum Chordata; class Actinopteri; order Cichliformes; family Cichlidae; genus Heterochromis; species Heterochromis multidens. The sequence continues at coordinate 25,125 of VUQS01056275.1, read as the reverse complement.
CACTTGTTTGAACACTGACATATGTGGCAGCTGCATTTTCTTAGAAGTTCCTAAAGTGGTTGTTTCTGGAAAAAAAAAATAAAACAATCATCCACAACCTCAACAGCTGGAAACATAACTTTTCCAGGAAAGAGAAGCATGTATGAAACTTTAATTTTATTCTTATTACCTTAATATCTTTCGTGGGACCAATCCCTCTGATTGAAAAGGTCTGTAATTCTGCCCACAAAAAGCAAAGTGGTGATTGTGTTGGTGTGACCAATACATGTCTGCTTATAAACTCCTGCCTTTGCAATGGCAGCACACAGTGGCATAGGTTATTTGCACCACATCTTTCTGTGACAAATCAGAACTCCACATTGACAGCCTGGGAGACAGAATAATGGTGCACAACCCTGTAAATCTGAGGAAAAAACTATGAGTGACCTGATGCACCTTCTTTAGGGAAGAGACACTGCCAGCTCTTATACTAAAAACTGTTGTTTCCTCCTGGATCATAGTCAGAGACACCACTCTCATCTCCAGTGAAGATCCTTAACTCAGTCTGACAAAAAAAGTCAATACCAGCTCTAACACAAGTGCCATTTAGTTGTCATTACTTTTACCAGCTAAATAAATAACAAAATGGCTAAATAATACATACCACAACAAGGTGTTTTAAAAGGTGAAGCAAACCAGTTTGTGACAGCGGGAGAGTCAAAACAGACAGGTGTTTGTAAACCTGCAATTTTTATAAGGAAATCAGACTCAGCAAACATAAGAAAAGGAGAAGAAATGTAATCACCCTTCCTATACTATATTTTCTGATCTGAATCTCATTTAAAATTTTATACACTTTGCAGTATAAGTTTGTTATCACCATAACTGAGCGAATATAAATCACTATAATCCCCTGTTATGCATGTGATAGAGTACATTTCTAAGAACACTTAAGACTTTAAGTCTCCACATCCTCTGTCTATACCAAGAACTAACATCAAATCAAGTTGCAGTTCCTCTGTTATAGCTTTTCCCCACAATCTTTGGGTCATTGTTCTATCACAGAGAACAGCAAATGGTGGGATCAGAGGCTTGATCCACCTTTCTCCCTGTAGACCTCTGTTATAATACTCACTTGCGTTGATAATAAGATTATATAGATTGAATGCTTCAGTCATTTATCTGTCAAATAAACAATCAAAAAATCTTCCACAGTTGTGTCTTTCACCAAGATCCATCGCATTGAGATGCAATTTAGAGCAATGCAGTGTTCAATTATCAATGGAACAATGTTTGAATGCTTTTTTTGTATGTTCAACCAAGCATGCATCTGAGAGACAGAGGACATACATGAGGGAATTTGTCTGCTTTTATGTGGGTATCATGTTACTTTCATAGAGGAAATCACAAATGATTTATAATGACTCATGGATGAAGTGTAGCGGTGCTGTCTCAGTGACAGTACTGTTTGATTTGGGGTAATTGAGTCTCGTATCCAAAAGCCGTGACATCTGTTTTGTTTGATGAGACTGATGTTTATTTGAGTAGCATACATATTTTAACATATTGTCACAGGAGCTCTGCTGGCTTTGCTTCACTCGACCATCCTGTTGTTTACAGGCATGCCAAATCATTGTTCAGACAAAAACATAACATTATAAAAACAGATGACTTCTGTTGAGCACTGTTTTTTCCTCTAAGCTATGTCATTGTGTTCTGTAAACTTACATTTTGAACTTGTAAGAGTTTATTGTGAAAATGTGTAATTATCTTTGGAAATATATTGGTTCATAAATACCGTTTTGTTTGTTCCAAAGAAATGTTACCGTCTACACACAGCACCTTTGCAGTTACCAACAATGTTACATTTAGCCAGTAATGTTGCCACCGTTTTGTTCCCTTGGATATGGCACTGTTTCGAGTGTTAGTCAAATTAGATTTTGCAGTTAATTAAATTCAGTTTTATTAATATAGCGCCAGTCCACAACAACTGTTGCCACCAGGGGCTTTATATTGCACGGTAAAGACCCTACAATATTGGAGAGAAAACCACAACAATCAGACAATCCCCTGTGAGCAAGCACTTGGCAACAGTGGGAAAGAAGAATTCTCTTTTAACAGCAAGAGACCTCCAACAGTACCAGGTTCAGGGAGAGACAGCCATCTTCCATGACCAGTTGGGGGTTGATGGAGAAAGAAGAGAAAAAAAAAAAGGAGAGCATGGCAAGACATGGAAAAATACAAACTATGGCAGAGAGAACACAAAAGCTTATGACATGCAGTACTGGCATATAAATGCATAGGGAGTAAAAAGAGGAGAAGAAATGCTCAGTGCATCATGGGAAATCCCCCTGCAGCCTGAGCCTATAACAGCATAACTAAGATTTAAGGGTCAACTTATCCACCAATAACTATAAATCTTATCAAAAGGAAAATTTTAATCCTAACAATAAAAATAGAGAGGGTGTGTCTCCTGAATTGAAAATGCAAACTGGTTTCACAGGAGAGGGGGCTGATAGCTGAAGGCTCAGCCTCCCATTCTACTTTTAGGAACTACAATAATAATACAACAATAATACGATGATAATACGACAGGTCTTTAAGATATGATGGGGCCTGATCATTCAGGACTTTGTATCTAAGGAGAAGGATTTTAATTTCAATTTTGTGTGTAACAGAGAGCCAATGAACAGAAGCAAATATGGGAGAAATATGATCTCTCTTTTCAGTTCCTGTTAGTACTTTTGTTGCAGATGAAGTGAAGGCTTTTCAGAAAGCTCTTAGAACAGCCTGATAATAAGGAATTACATTAGTCCAGCCTAGAAGTAACAATTGCATGAACTAGTTTTTTTCAAAATCATTCTGAAATAAGATGTTTCTAATTATATTATTGGATAGATGCAAGAAGGTAGTCCTACATATTTGTTTAATGTGGGTGTTGAAGGACATATCCTGGTTGATTCTTGCTGTCTTACTGGAGGCCAGAGTAATACTAGTAAGTATCTTATTATACACCATGTTTCTGAGATTTTTAGGGGAAAGTGCAATAACCTCATTTTTGTCCAAATCTATAAGTAGAAAATTACAGGTCATCCAAGCCTTTATGTCTTTAAGATATACCTGTAGTTTAACTTATTGACTTGTGTCATCTGGCTTCAAAGATGAATGCAACTAGGTATCTTGTTTCTTCTGCATAGCAAAGGAAACGTTTGCAGTCTTTTCTTATATCTCCTAATATAATATTACCCTGTGTAATGTAAAAAGTATTGGTCACAGCACAAAATCCTGGGGAACTCCATGACTAACTTTTGTGTGTGAAGAAGTCTCTTCATACACATACTGGAACAAATTGATTAATATGATTCAAACTACCAAGCAGATTTCCTTTAATACCAATGGTATAATCTAGTCTTTGTAGTAAAATGCTATGATCAACAGTATTAAATGTTGCACTGAGATAATCTTAGTGATACTTTATTATATATGATGCCTTTCTTGGAGAATTGTGCTGCCTTAAGAACTAAACAAGTATTGTCTACCATGGGGTCCAGCTCTATGTAGGAGAAGGAATGAATCCAAATTGGTGTGAATGACCAGGGAAAATCATGCAGTGAAACTAAATTGAACGGACAACTTAGAGCACCTGATACTACAAGCCACATGTGGGATGAGAGTCAGAGGTTTGGCAAGCCAATTCTGAGTGGTTCCTTGTGTTGCTGTGAGTTTTTAATGTAACTTACAGCCATAGGTCCCATAATCAGAATGGAGTAGAAACATAAAGTATTATAGCTACAGAGAAAAAGTCTAATAATAAAATGTGAATCAAAAATTTAGCTTTACATAGACAAATAATTTCATAGATACCTGAATAAGGCCATAGAAACATGAAAAACAGCATCACGGAAAAGAAAATCTTTAACAGAGTTAGAAACATTGCACATGACAGGATGCAGTGAAACCAAAAAGTTTTAATTTTCAGAACTTCCCATTAGCAATGAGCAATTTGCATGCATAAAAGTTTGTTTTGCCTTGCGTAGCTCAAACCTCAGGAAAGGTTAATAAAAAAGTTCTGTAAACAAATATTATCATTGGTAGGAGCTTTAGGAATCGCAAAGTTGCACACATAACCATGAAGCAACCCAAGAACAGTTTTATGAATAATTTCTCGGTATATGAGTATAGAAGTATCTTTGTAGTGAAAGATCTTTGCACCGCACTGTTGATTTCTGCAGACAAAATGATATTTATGAGGTCTATTACAATGTCTCAAAAAGGAAAAACGTCAAGATCTCAATCAGTGTGAGTCAGTGGTATGATACAGTAAAAGACTTTTTCTGATAGCTCTTCGAATTCTGCTTGCACTCACTGTAATGAAGGAAAATATGACAAAATTATACAACATCATTTGGCATATTTTCTCTTGAGTCTTCTCAAGGTCCCCATGGAAGCCTTGAACCTCAGTTTTAGAGCTTGTACACTGCCAGTGCCAACACCTGCTGTTTTCTAATCAGCTTTCCACCATAGACTGTTCCCTTGAACAGGCCCTTATCCTCAGTGGACCAATTAAAAGTCTCCTCTGTCTGGTGTCCTGGTTCCTCTTAAGTTCTGACCAATGACAGATGGCCAATAGTGAAAACAACAGCAGACATCAAGAGTATGAACTGAAAAAACAACACTAGTTTGCACCAATTTAAAGAGAGCACGTGGATTGAAAAGTTAAATGGCAAAAGAAAGAAAACTATAAACACTTTTAAAAACTCAGTCAAATAGGAAACAGAAGGTTTCAAAACAAACACTGAAAGGTAGAACATGTTTAACAGGAAAGAGGCTACAAATCCTTTATTTGTACAACCCCAATTCCATGGGGAACTGAGTAAAATGTAAATAAAAACAGAATGTAATGATTTGCAGATCTCATAAACCCATATTGTATTCACAATAGAAATAAGAAAACCTATCAAATCTTTAAACTGAGAAAAATGTACCATTTTAAGAAAAAAATAAGGTCATTTTGAATTTGATGGCAGCAAAATGTTTCAAAAAAGTTGGTAGAGGACCATGTTTACCACTGAGTAGCATGCCCTCTTCTTTTAGCAACAGCCCGTAAATGTCTGAGAACTGAGGAGACTAGTTGCTGGACTTTTGGGAGAGGAATGTTGCCCCATCTTGTCTGATATAGGCTTCTCAACAGTCCTGGGCCTTCTTTGTCATATTTTTTGTTTCATGATTGGCCAAATATTTTCAGCTGGTAAAAGGTCTGGACTGCAGGCAGACAAGTTCAGCACGTGGACTCTTCTACCCTGAAGCCATGCTGTTGTAATAGAGGTACTATGAAATTTAGTGTTGTCTTACTGAAAGATGCAAGGCCTTCCCAGTAAAAGACGTTATCTGGATGGGAACATATGTTACTCTAAAACCTGTATATACCTTTCAGCATTGATGGTGCCTTTCCAGATTTGCAAGCTGCACAGGCACAGCTGCAAAGCTGTTCCACAGGCACTAATACACCCCCATACCATCAGAGATGCAGGCTTTTGAACTGAGCACTAAAAATAAAAAAGCTGGATGGCCCTTCTCCTCTTTAGTCTGAAGAGTGCAGTGTCCATGTTTTCAAAAACAATTTCAGATTTCAATTCGTCTGACAACAGAACAGTTTTCCACTTTACTTTCCACTTTACTTTTATTTTAAATGAGCTTAGGGCCGGGGAAGACGGTAGCGTTTCTGGATCATGTTCATATATGGCTTCTCCTTTGCGTCATAGAGTTTCAACCTGCATTTGTGGATGCCACGCCAAACTGTGTTCACAGACAGTGATTTCTGGAAGTGTTCCTGAGCCCATGCAGTGATTTTGATGACATAATCATGCATCCAATGTGGATTTTCAGCTTTGTCCTTTGCGCACAGAGATTTCTCCAGATTCTCTGGATCTTTTTATGATACTATATTATGTATTGTAGATGATATGTAGATATTCAGAGTATTCACAATGTTACATTGAGGAATATTATTCTGAAATTGTTCCACAATTTGTAGACATTTTTTTGCAGGTTGGTGAACGTCTGCCCATCTTTACTTCTGAGAATCTCTGCTTCTCTATGATTCTCTTTTTATACCCAATTATGTTGCTGAACTGTTGCCAATTAACCTAATTAGATGCAAAATGATCTTCCAGCTTTTTAGTACCACTTACTTTTCCAGCCTTTTGGTGTCCGTGTCCCAACTTTTTTGAGACATGTTGCTGCCACCTAATTCAAAATGAGCTAATATTTTTCATGATATAGTAAAATGTCTCAGTTTAAACATTTGATGTTTTCTATGTTTTATTATGTGAATAAAATGAGTGTATGAGATTAGCAAAGTATTGCATTCTGTCATATATATTTCTGACTTGTCACATGTTATCATTATGTTGAAATTTTGAAAAACATTCCACTAGTGTTTTTCGTGCTAAGTTATATAAATCTGTTCTGCTCAAAAAAGCACAAGTGAGCCCAAAATGTAAATAAGCCACTGAAAAACAGTGGATAAGTGTGATAATTCGATTGTAATATCACAGCAACTAGAGTACTTTGTGAGGGATGGCTGCCCCTTTTGGACAGACTTTATAGCCTAAATATAAATGCCTTTTTGCTGCATTTGCTTAGGTGACTGGTTCATTGTTAGATGAATTCTAAAGGTCACTTAACAATAAAACCTGCTGTAGGCTGTAACAATCTGCTTGTACAAACAACCCATGGGGTCACTTTTTATGGAGGGACATAAGATACGTGAGACCAAATCACAAGGAATCCTGCTGCTCTGTTTCATCCCAGTTGTCTCCTATATGGCTAAGGTTGTGTTATATATTCTTTGTCTTTGTTCTTTAAAAAAAATCTTGATCCATGCAAGCAGAAAGAATTGATTTAAAAAAACTTTCCAAGCTATTTAATCAAGTAAAACACAAACTAGAAAAAGAGCAGGGATTATTTCCAGTTATCAGTATTAAGGTAGGCAGTATTAATCTGGTACAGATGGTATCTCAGAGATAAAAGAATATCAGGTTCCACATCTGACCCAGTTAAACTATATTTACCTGCAGAATAAGGGACAGATTCAGTTTTTGAATTCAAACTTAAAAAGGTTCTTGTGACTTGTTATGTGTGATGGGGAAAAGTCTACAATCCTGCTTCTGTGCAATAATACATTCCACAGTTGATCTGAAGAACTCCATGCTAGGTTCAGAATACAAGATATGTCTTTAGTAGGATATATCATTATAAGTATTTATAAAGTCATACATGTTTGTTGTGACTTAATGGTCACAGGGACAAACTAGCTGAGTGTAAGATACTGCCTTGTGTTCAAAAAAGCCTAAAAAAGGAACAATCTATGGGTCAAGTCCAAAATGGTAGTCTGGTTTGTCCATGTTTATCCCACTTTTCATTATACACCAGGGAAGAGGGTAAAATTCTATCATGCTGGTCTTTTTCTTGATGTACATCAGTCGTCAGCTACAAGAGAATGCATAGAATAAAAAATGATTTGTTGTGCTTGGCGCTGGTTTTCTCTCCTGATGCCCTAGATCTTTTGATCCCTTTAATGACTATAGTGTGTTATTTTAGCCTGGATCTGGACAAATCTATTGGGTATCTTTGTGTTCCATCAACACTCTTTTTTGATGACCTGGAGAAGTAACACAAAGAGAGAATTTCATATAAAAAAAAAAAAAATCTAGATCATTTAATATTTACTCTCCTGTTGAGTCTCAGTCTTCGTTGCTCCAGAGATGATGCTGTGTCATGTTTCTGATTCTTCAAACAAAGCTACCACTGTGCCTTAGAGGAGCTCTAATCATGTAATCTGTTGCTTTGCAAATATTTCCGTTGAGTGTATTAGAGTCTCAGCTAGCTGTGCTCCCTTGTTTTCTCCGTATGCAACAGAGGGACTACTCTCTACAAGTCACCTTGGATGAGAGGAGATGTCAGATGAACAGAATTTCAGAGAGTGAGATAGAAAAAAGAAGGGCAATGCAAAGGAAGCTGGAGTCAACAGGAGGAAATCAGACAGAAAGTTATGATAAAAAATACAATAAGTGAAGACATTAAGGAGGAACTGACCAGAATTGGAAAGATACAGATGATAAAGAGATTGAATTTGAATTTATTGAAAGGATAGCACCTTGAGATGCAGCATCTATTTTCAAGGCAGTCCTAAACACACAAATACAAAATTGAGATGGAAAATTGAGAGAATACAAATGTGTGTGAGAGGGAGCGGAACCAGGGGGCAAAAGGACAGAAAAAACAAGATAAGCAATTCACTTGAATGCAGGTCTCTTATAGCTAAAACAACATCACTCATTACAAACTGTAGGATTATGTTAAACAGAGCTAACTGAAGAAAATGAAATGGATTGAAAAGGGAAAATGCAACCAAAAAAAGAGCAAAAAATCCAAGATATCAAGATACTAAGTTTTTTGGCATTAATTCTTGCTCCATAAGAACCAGTAGCATACTAACTGGTATTAATAAAGGAGCTTTTTCCAGACCAAAGGAAAAATATTTAATCTTAAAAGATGTAGTATACTGAGAGATATTAATTGGTTAATTCAGTTCAACTCAATTAATCCATCTATCAATTTTCTTACACTTATCCGATTCATGGTTGTGGGGGGCTAGAGCCTGCCCTGGCTGTCGTGGGGTGGGGATACAGCCTATACAAATTGCCAGTCTGTTGCAGGGCTAACACAGAGAGACAGACAACTAACAATTCACGCTCAACTTCACGCCAACTGCCCTGGCACGCGGGCTTTGCTGGCCCAGCCAACCAGTGGATTTGAGCCCAGGACCTTCTTGCTGTGAGGCCATGATGCCTACCACCACATCACCGTGCCACCCAACCTTGCTTAAATCTTACCCAAATAATGCAATTTCCTTTCAATGAAATCCAAAAATTAAAGTAACAGAAAGCTCATCTTTTGACCTTGTTGATATGCCAATACAGTAGAAAACCTTTTAGAGAGAGTCAAACTCTTATGAAATCCACAAGAGCACAGTTTGCAAATCAAGCCATTTATATTCTCTGTAGAAGAGGGACAAAAGAACAAGGAACTGACACAAAAGAGTGGAATGGAAGGGAACAAAATTACTCTGTCTTCAAAGAAAACATCTTTTCATTGTATGAAAGTGCTTTTCTTAGGTTTTGAAGTTTTCTGCACCAATTGCAGTAGGCCCAGGAAAATTGTAGAAAGATGAGAAAAAGAGAGACAGGGCATGTTTAAAAGAGGAGGATTTACAAGAAGAGAGAGACAACAGCTACCCTCTGCAAGGTGCATAAACAGGTATAAGTAAACTATGACTATTATTATTACTGATAGCAAGCATTTTTTATTTCACTTGTTTTGACCAGTGTTTTGTTTTTTCCATCCATCCATCCATCCATCCATCCATTTCAATTCAGGATCCCAGGGGGCTGGATCCTATCCCAGCTGTCATAGTTCAAAAGGCAGGGTACACCTTGGACAGTTCACCAGTTCATCACAGAACTGACACTTATACTGAATCCTGTCTGATCAGACATCCAGCTAATGTTTTGTGGGCAGATTCGTGCATTCGTTTTTATTTATTTTATTTATTTATTTTTTTTTAAAGACAAAAAGTAGAGTAGAAAAACCATAAATTTGCTAATTGGATGATGAGTAAACATTTGGTCCACTGGCTGCTCAGACAACTACAGCAAATTGGTCTAAAAGTGAAAGGAAGGAAGAAAACTTCAACAGGGCATCTGAAACTGGCCAAGATTGGGAAGAATTGAGCAACTTGTCACCTACTTTACTCGTGTGTGTTATTTTAGCCTGGCACTATTTTCTATTGTTGTACTGCAGTCTTTCCATGTGCTCTATAATTGTCATCATTATATTCTTTCTATGGTTATCATTCTATCTGTTATATACTTTGAAATCATCCTCCACCTTCCCTCCCATTGCAAGTCCAATACACTGAAAGGTCACTGTCCAAGTATACACAGTCACAGATATGCAAACAGGAAAACAGTCACAGTATCATGTGAAAACAACACATATAGCTTATGCGTAAGTGTGTGCTTTGTAGCACACACACAAATATACCACTAAATATGCTTTTGTAACAAGCAGATAATTTTACATAGATTTATATGCACAGACACTCTACAATTGACGTCAGTCAGTGAGAGCAGACACTTATTAATCTTTCAGTTTAAAATAGAGTCTGAATGGTGTCTGGCATGCATACGTCCCAGTCATATTGCTCATTCCTTCAAATGATATGTCATATTCTTTGCAAAAAATCTATTTATTTAAGTGTTATTTCTGTTTTTTCTAGACAGACCACAGAGGAGACACAAGGAAACATAGGTTAGAGCAGGCAGAGTTGACACAGAGGATATTTTTCAACCTATTCAAATATATTATGCTATGTTGCTTAACGTTCCATAAATTCCTATTCATGCCCCTGTCTTGCTTCTGTTCTTTAATAGCTGAAAATAATTTCACAAACATCACTCAGTAGATGGAAATTGGTATGATCCAAGGCCAGGTGTAATCGGCTATGTAGCTGCCTATTCCTTAAATCTCCTTACAGTTGAATGAAGCAAATCTGCATAGTTCAAACAGCAGTACTGTTTTGCAGCAGGAGTAGGATACTATATAAGCAGAAGTCTGCAGGATTGCTGTTCTTGTTTAAAAAAAAATATTTACCAAACTCTTTCTGATCTTATAACTGTGCCAGATTTGCCAATGAATACACAGCAACAGTTGTTATTGTAGTATAGCAAAATGTACTTTGGAAGATGTGGATATGAATAAATATGTGTTGCTCTCTTTTTTTGGAGAACATCCGGATAACATTGCTGTACATATACCAGAGCAGGTCATAAAATGATAAATTACACCACATGGCTTTTATGGATAAAGTAAAATGGCACATTATCACAGGGCCACTGTTGAGCTAAGCAGTCCCTTAGGAAACATATACTGATTGTAGGCTCTGCAGCTGTCTCTTCAGTCTGTGTGTGTGCATAGGTTTGTATGTCATACAGTCCATTAGCTGCATTGCCACAACTGCCTCAGCAGATTCCTATTCCATTAAACACTACAGCCTGTCAAATACAGTGATCAATAATACTCTGCAAATCAGACATGAGTAAAGGTATGTGAGTGTGTGCATAGGAGTGTATTAATATACAGTAATGTGCGTGTTTGTGTGGACATTGTGTTGTCAGTTTTGTGTTTGTGTGTGTGTGTGTGTTTGTGTGTGTGTGTGTGTGTATTTATGCCTTTGAGGCTGCATAAGTGAACTGTGTTTTAATAAGATTATGGCAGATGTCAAATCAAAGGTGTGTGCGTGCGTGCATGCGTGTGTGTGTGTGTGTGTGTATCTTCTCTGCAGGGACTGTTGTATGTTTTCCATCATATAATGAATACTCAACTTACCTATAATGAAACCACGCCAAAGGTACATTTTTCTACAACATCTGAGAGAGTACTGTTCATATGTTCATATCTGTAGAAACACAAACACGGGTATAGTAGAAGACCACGCATTGCCTATCTTGTCTGTGCAAAATCCAAATGTTGAAAATGTGCTGAAATGGAGGAGAGAATTCTTGCTATCAGAAGAGCTTACCAGAATTTAAAAACTTGCCTCAAGGCAGCGGCATTATAAATTATGTTCAACTTTTAGGGTGTCTTTAGCTTAAGAGTTAGCAAAAGAAGAGGTTTTATTATATATGTATGAAGTCAATATATACCACCTTGTACTTCAAGCAAGGGCTGACTATTTCAATACCTTCACGAATAATTTGATCTTTATCTTGTTACAAGCTGCTAAAAAAGAAGAGCTAACATAAAAATAATGGTTGGACATGACAGCTTGTACAAACTGTATGCTTAATATAAACTTTCCTCATCAATCTTGGCAGCGTTATCTTTCTTATAAATCCTATATTAGTGCCCTAATGTGCAGGAACACAAATTTTAGCCTACAGATGAGGTTCCATGAACACCACTGCAAACCATACAATAACTGTATATCTTGAGAATTCATATACTAAACAGAGATGTTTATTATAACTTCTTCACCAGTCCCTTTTAATGCAAATTATTACAACCACTTAAATACAATCTGTTATATTACAACATCTGCATATCAAAAAATACTGTAAAATCGAATCAACACCTCCACACTTCATTGTGGGTGAAATCAAAGCTTTGAAATTAAGAGAACCTCTTACAGATATTAGTTTGCAACTGTAAGATATTGTTAATTTTATTTTTTTATTATTATTTTTTTAATTAATTTATTTTTTTGCTAATACACATAGCTGACCCGAATTTTCAGCAATAAAATATATCAAAACCCAGCCTCTCTTTTCTTTTGAGAGAAAATAAAGGTATTGATTAGAGGAAAATAACTTTGAAAAACAAAAACTTCTCTTTCTAGAAAATACAACAACAACCGAAAAGCAACATGTTCCCATGGTCTTTTGTCAGAGTGATTACCAAACTTACACCTGGACAACTGCAGTCATAGATACAAGTGTGTCATGTAGAAGCGGAAGAACATTTTAAAGCAGTAAATGTAAATGACTGTGGCATGGTGTGATTACTGCTCTAGCAACAGTAGCATGTTTTGCTTAATGTGCAGCTTTTGGCATAAAATCTATCTCATAATGTAGATGAGTCAACACCAAAAAAAGACTGAAGTTAAACTCTCTGTCCCTGTTCTTGTGTTATTGACCCTCTCTATACAGCCGTTGTGAAAATGGATAGCGGGTTTTTACCTAAAGCCTTTGGATTCTGGTCTGTAATGATGACATAGCTCTTCCCTAATGGAGCTTCAGCCTTGACTTACTGTATGGTGCCTGATTTACTAATCAATTTATTGATCAGTGGGTTGATTGATGGCTATACGAGCCTTTGCCTTTCTATTCTGAGTTCTCTGAAAGCTGCACAATGCTCATTCATGTTCTGTTCATCTTTCCCTGTTTCTGTCCTCTTTTTCCTTTTCCCACTCTTGCTTCATTCTTCCCTGTCCAAAACTCTGGTGTCAGGTTTTTTTTCTTTTTTTCCTTGAAAGGAATAGAGCAGCCTATCTCATTGTATCACTGACACAATAAAATATTACGCTAGAGGGATCGAAAGCTCTCGCTCCCTCAAGCACCAACACGTAAATCTCTCTGCATCACTGCTAGCAGCTGCCTAAACATACATGGCCATCGCTCTGTGTGTAAAATCCCAAAGCTTTTTCTTTTTTTTTTCCACCAGGAGGATGTGCTCTTACAAAATAGGCTCCAAATGGAATTGAACCTTGAACCCTTCAAAGGTTGGATGGAGGGGAGATTGTCCGAGGGAGACTTGTAAATCTGGTCAGTGATGGCTTATCTCAAACACCCAGCACCACCCCCAACCACACTTCACTATCCACCCGTCCTGCCTTGGTGTGAATAGGGGTGTAAATCGCAGTGGCTTTGTGACACAGGAATAGAGTCAGAAGGTACTTTAAGAGATAGGGCTGTAAAAATAAATAAAAAGTATAAAAATATATACATGGATGAGGAGTTATAGGCCTGACAGCCAGAGAGTTTAGAGGAAAGAGAAGAGATGAAAGAGGGCAAAGATGAAGAATAAAGGGTATTAAAAAACAAGAGCAAAAAAGAGGATAAAAGTATAGAGAAAGGAAAAAACTGGAGCTAGAAAAAGTAAAAAAGAGAAATTGAGATCATGGAGAGTAAAACAGAGTGAGAGGAAAATCAGTTAGGAGGAAACCTTTACATTTACATCCATACACCATAAATCTTAAAATGACTTCTGATGTCCTGAAAACATGCAAACTTGCTGACTGACAGCTTAATGATTGGCATTTAAAGGGGAGGAGAGGAGGTGAGTGTGGTGCAGAGATGAATGAACTGATGGGAAGCAGCAGGATCTAATGAGAGGAGAACAAAATGGAGATACTTAAGGATGCAGACACTTCAGTCTTGGAGATGAATGAGTACATGGATGCATCAGTGTGCATATGTATCTGTGCATAGATGAATGAAGCAACAGGAATCAGCAGAGAAAAGAATCAAAGTTTGTAGTTTTTAACCATCAAGTAACTCTTTATCTGACCACTTTTCTGTTGCTTATTTCTGAGAAACTGAGGTTTAGCTTTCTTTGAATTTGGCAGGTTTTTTTTTGTTTGTTTGTTTTTCAAGATAACCCTCTGAGTAGCAGTGTGTTAATCAGCTGACTGGCACATTGATTAAAGGTTTTATTGTAGTGTTCTGCTACAATAGATGGAATCATGTCAAATCTACATGAGGCAAGCCAGATGACATTGATATCTCATGATTAGTAACTTCAAAAAACAAACTTCCAGTGTGCTGGACTCTGGAGAGAAAAAAAGAAAAGGAAGCAGTCACTAAGGTATTTCGCATAAGTATCAATGAAAGCAAACTCAACAAATATCAAATGGGCCCCTCCATTACATGGCATGAATATATACGCTAGTATATAAGCAGTTCATCAGCACAACAACAGTATAAATGATGTTTAGAAAGACAAAGCAAAAAAGTGGTGTGCAAAAGAGGAAGGAGACGAGAGCAGGATGAGTATAACACCAGGACTTTGGATTTGAGTAGTGTTGTTAATGACTTTGCTGAGCGCAAGGCCTAAAAAAAGGTCTGATGCGTGAGCAATTTATCTTTGCATTTTTGTAAAGGATTGACACATTATTACCACTTATATATTGAAAATATGTACTTAAATTGTAATATGCAAGTGTGATAAATATAGAAGAAGAAGCTGGTCCACTGGAAACAATTGTTGAATGAGGAATTCTATAAATGAGTTTGCTTGTTATACAGTGACCCATCCAGTCAACCTGCGAGGACCTGTGGTTAATGGGCCTCTCTTGTTTGTTCCGTGCTTATAGTTATTGCAGTTGTCATTATGATACTTTAGCAAGGCTGATTCTGTTTGGGACTTGTGCTAGCCTAGTTAAAGAAGATGGTGTGAGTTGATAGCATAAGCTTAAATAAATGTGTCCGTGAGAGAGAGAGAGAGAATGTGAGATAATGTGTTTGCTCTGAAAGAATGTAGCATTAAGGGCCTCAAAAAATATCTGCCCCAGGGCTTAGAAATTAGAGTCTGCACAGTAGTGACTTGAGGTGGAGTCGAACTCCCGCCCACACACCTGCTGGACATGCGCCATCCTGTACTTGATCTCTGCTGATGGGTTTACCACGACTGACGGCTCGTTAAATTAAGGTAAATACAACCATGTTGCTATATTTAAAAAGGTATACATCTTAATATCTTAGAGTTCTCTACAACATCTAACATCACTCTGTAGCTCCTGTTGTTAATTCGTTAGCATACACACTGTGTTAAGAGGCTTGTTGCTAGCTCGTTAGTAGTGCTACACGCCTGTGTTAATCTCATAGTCTATATGTTTGAATGATTCGGCACTCCTTAGTTTTTGTTATCCTATTTTGGACAGAGATGACATCACCTGTACACTCCACAGAGGCCCAGAGTTACTGTAAATGTCAGAATTATCTGGAAATTAAATGTTGTCCTTTGAGATTTTAACATAAGACTGAGGATGATATAAAACTGAAGAATTAAACTGTTTTAGATTCATTACACTCACAGAGCTCTTTACAGCCTGGTAACATGGAAACTTTAAATATTATGTCAGATTTAAAAACACAGCAGCAGAAGGTTTCATAGAAGTGTCATTTGTTCTTTTCATTTAACAACAGGACTCAGGGTCCACATTATTATCAACAGCTACATTCACCCTGGGGAAAAACGAGTGAGGGAGACCATCAGAACATCACTTCAGAAACATCAGGAGGACTGAAGTTCATCACAGGGATCAAGCAGGACTCATAATCTTCACCAGCAGCTCCCTCAGAGGGAAATCTTCTTCACCGTAGACCCGCCCCAGAAGATGGACAAACCCAGCACTTTATGAACAGTGTGACAGCGACCTTTGCTTTGTGTAATGTTAGAAGTACTGCACATCATCCTCAGATGAAGCTCAGAGGCTCTGGACTTTTACATAATGATGTTATATTCAGTCCTGTAGAAAATTATATATTTAAAATATATATTACCTTCTCTGGTTACTCTGCTATTAATGCCTCTTAATTACCTCATGATAAATAACACACACTATTAGCAAAACACAGTGTGAAAGAATTCCAAATTAAAGTTTTTAGCTCAGTATATAAGTGAAGACCTTTGACCTTCATCAGTTTTTATTTAATGCTGTCAGAGAAAATATTATGTCCTCTTCATGCAGCTGAATACATTCAGTGTTTAAAACAGAAGCTGTGCAGGTCTGAGATCAGCAGCTTTCTTAAACACCAAACTGAGTTACTGTTTATGCTCTTATATAATGATACCAGTTGCATGGATGTTTAATCCTTTTGACTTTTTGTCTTTAACTTTCTCAGTAAAACTGCTGCAGCTTTCACTGACAGTACATAATATGGTACTTTAGCATTTGTCCTTTTTTCATCAGTTAATTATGGAGTTACCACAACTTTACTCCAATATTAAATGACTGTATTCAGCATTAAGAGTGGACATATAGGATGATTTGTCTGTTGTCACTGGGTGGTGCTGAGGTCTGAATCTGAGGGCAGCTTCTGTAATAACAAAGAGAAAAGAATCATCACAAACCATCAAATGTGAAATTTATCCCAGCTTTATCAAAGCTGAAATAAAGCTGATCTCACACACTTCAGGTTCTGAACGTCTACATTTTTTCAGTCTGCAGTTCTGACATGTGAACTGTTTGTTAAAATAGACAAAGCTTTATATACTAACAGATTATCCAGTATAATATTTTACCTTTGAGTCATTGGTGCTTTTTAAATGGAGATCTGCAAAGATGAGATGATGGAGCAGGTTTCCAGTCGTGGTTCAGTCGTGCTGCATCGTGGTCACCCGCAGGTAAACAGAGAAACATATGGAGGTATTATCACTGTGTTCTGATCAGCTGCCTTAGCATTGCACAACATATATTAATGCTTCATATTATTTCTCTAAAAGGATGTAAGCTGTACAGATTACTGCACATGTAACTTTGAACAATACATTAAGAATAATTCAGACTGATTTTTGACCTGAATATTTGAAACAAACTCAGTAAGAAAATATATATATATAAAAATATAAAGAGTCGATACTCAAAAATTCATCAGTGGAAAAATTAAACATAAATTTTGACTTAAGCCACCAAATGTCATCATTTGGTTTCAGCACATAAATATTAGGCTTTGCCTTTTATTTATTTATATTTTAATCCTGTTTCTTTTATTTGTGGACATCAGCTGTGTTATCACATCAGTTTGTGAGTGAAGAATACTGTGAGAACATTTTCAATCCTCTCAGTAATTTATCTTCGGTTAAAACTGCGTTAAATCCACCATTAATGAGGTTGTTGAAGTTCACGCTTTTTTATTTTAGTGTTACTTTCCTTACAGGTGTGCAAAGAGACAGAAACATGCTGATGTTTGCACATATTTAATAATCAACTCTGCACAGGAGCTGAAGAAGAGTCCAGCTTGTTGCTCTTACAGTATAATACTCATAATCAAAGTACAGTAACGGTAACATTAGTTAGTGACAGCAGCCCGGTTACTGATTAGCTTAGAAATGTCACATTTAACTTACCGAAAAAGTGTGATGGTGCCTCAGGTCCTTCTGTCGGTTAGTCCAGTTTACTGAAGAACACCTCACGCTGTCAGATTGAAACAGTCAGTCATGGTTTTGGAAAGTGAATACTGGACCTCCTCTCAGCGTCTCTGCTCTATCTGTGATTCCCGAACGGAGATACGCAAATCTTTCTGTGACAGCAGCTGCCATTCAAAGCTGTCATCATGATGTTGCACCGCAGTTTAACAGCATCAAGTTAGTAATTAAAATTAAACTTATGAGAAAGGACACACCTTGAACACAAATCAGCGTGATGAGAACTACTAATAATGGCAGAAAGCATCTTTGGGAAAAATTTATCTGAGGAGAATTTTTTTAGTTTTAGTTTGACCACAGTCCCATCCGCTAACATGGAGGAGGTGGGGTTTATGACTTATACTGCGGCCAGACACCAGGGGGCGATAGAGACATTTTGCCTTCATTTCTGGGGAGCTCTCAGGTTGTCCATGTTTTCTACAGTCATTGGTTTTGACCCAGAGATGCTAATGACGTCAGTGTCATATATTTGCATTAACTGTACCCAAAAAGCAGACTCAGAAAACTGATGAATGGTTTTAAGGATTTATTAAAAGAGTTGAATGAGTTGTCAAGAGACCAGTTAATGGCTCAGGAGGGGATAATCCCAACTGGTGTGGGACAGAGAGATCTTCAGAGGGAGAGAGGGGATGTTAAAAATGGTCAAAGAGGAAGTGAAGATTTCTGGTGTGACTTTTGATTTGATTCTCAGACCTTACTTGCTATATTCTAAAGAAGAAGGTTTGAAGGGGGGCTGACGGGCAGGCAGCAATCCAAGGAGAGTCAAAGCGGTTCGGTGGAGAGTGGGCAGGCAGGTGAATTACAGGTGAAACCTTGCTTTCGCTGTAGTAGCTGTAGTCCTGGTAAATGAGACCAACTGTGTACTTCAGATTCCTCGAGGAAAAACGGGTAAGTACTTTGGGGAGCAACATGCTGGCAGTGCACAGCAGGTGCGTGAGTGCAGGCCCAAGAAAAGGTGACTCCACCTGTGGGCGGAGCCATGAGTTGTCATGGTACTGGGTCATTTTACCCAGTGTTTCTGAATTTTGGACTTTCTAGATCTGTTTATTTTATCATTCTTTGTGATCCCTGGTTTGTTTAATGTTTATATTTACTTCATGTATTCTGTAGTGTATTTAGTTTTGTTCCTAGTTCCCAGTTGTCTTAGAATTTAGTTCTCCCCTCAGCATCCCATCCTCTTGTGCCAAGTCTCCTGTGTTATATCGAAGCTTGTTTCTGCCACTGAAAAAAAAAATGCCATCCATAACTCGAAATTTCGAGTTATTTTCTCGAATTTTGAGATACCTGACTCGAAATCTCGAGTTAACTCTGCCAATCAGGAAGCTCCGTGAATGGCGTCATTTCCTTGTTACCCGGAAACAGAGTGTGCAGACATATGCGCACTCAAAATCATGTAGTGATAGCATCGGTAAGCTACCAATGTATAGCAAACATGAACAAATTGCTGTTGTGCTGATAATAACGGCATGATTCAGCTAGTAATGCAAGGATTTCATCATTTGTAAAACCACGCTGAAGTACTCAGCAGTTTACTCATTCATGACCAGTAGCTGTAGTACTGGTAGCTTAGCCGTAGCATTGGTAGCTGATGCCTTCCGCCTTCTGCTTCCAGGTAACAAGGAAATGATGTACCTTCACAGAGCTTCCTGATTGGCAGAGGTAACTCAAAATTTTGACTTATGAACTCGGAATTTTGAGATACCTAAGTCGAAATTTTGAGTTATGGATATCAATTGTCTTTTTCTTCAGTGGTGGAAACAAGTTTTCATAGTGTTAAGTTCATTCATGTGTATGTGTCTTCCCCCTTTAGTTTGCGCACTTCCTGTTTATTTTGTGAGTCAGTGTTACTTGTGTTTTGCTTTCAGTTTTGCTTCCTTTGCCTCGTCTCCTGTGATTTAGTCCACCTGTGTCTTGTTCTCCCCAGCTGTCTCCACTTCCTCTAATTACCCTTCTGTGTATATATTGTCACTGTCTCCTCCATGTCCTTTGTCAGTTCATCTGTTTCCATTTCCCAAGCCCCAGCGTTTCTTAGTTTCTGTGTGTTCCCCTAGCTGTTAATTTCAGTTTGTATGTTTCCCTAGTTTTAGGTTTCAGTTGTTTATAGTTTCCCAGTTACTTTATTTCTGGTCAATAAACGACTCATCTTCAGTTCACCTCTACCTGCCTCTGCGTGTCTGCTTTTGGGTCCTGCTCACGACTTACAGTCTGCATATCCTGCAGATTGTGACATGAGTAACCACCAGCCCACTTCTCCACCTGAGAGAAAAGAGAAAGAAAGGGAAAAGACAGAGAGAAAGAAACAAGGGAAAAAAAACACGCCTGCCAAGACCATAATAGTGGAACTTAACAAGCAGATAGGAATCTTGCAGCAATGCACTGCCACAAACACTGTCTGACTGAGAGCAGAATCAGATGGAAGTCCGAGCTACTCTAGACCCGATCCCTGGATGTAAAGAGAAATAAGGTTGTAATATATGAACAAGAGATGATGGGAGAGTTAACAAAATATGAGTCAGTAAAGGCCTTCCATTATGCTACAGCCTCTGTAGATGCATGATTCTTTTCAGTATCATTGTCATCACTTAATCACTTAAAGAAATATAATGTTTTAAAGATTATATTATCTTAGTTAAAAGCATTATGAGATTCCGGACGATCGTGAAATGGTGTGGTCAGCCATGTGATTGGATTATGGGAGAACGCTGAAGAACTGAGTCAAGCCATTCCTTGGATTTCAGATAAGCCCTATACACTATTAGTCCTACCCTGGTATTAGACAATAGGGGCTGCATACTGACAATTCCTTTATAGTACTGCTTTTGGGTCTCAAAGAACATTAAAGGACATTCCAGACTGGACTTTCTCATTTCTACACGGGAAGACCTTATTTTGTTTTCATTTAAGGGAGCGCCAATCCAATTTCATTTCCTTTCATTTTGTTATTTCATTTTATTTCATTTTACACCTATGCACTAAAAGAGCGCAATTTATGTGCCAACTTGTGTGAATGTGCATATGTATGTTTATGAGTTGTACTGAGGCAATAAATGTGCCAGTTGAGTCACTAAGGTCAAAGCCTCCTCCTGAACCTAGCTAGATGTCAGGGTCTCTATTGGAATTGATATTGTACTGGTCCTGAATAGAGGTGCTACACAGACATGCAGACTATTTATTAAATATATTAATTATATAAATATGTAAAAGGCGAATTTTGTTGTGATTTGGCGCTATATAAATAAAATTGAATTGAATTGAAAATTTATACAATTGTTAACAATATCTTAGTAAAATATTAAATAATTGTGTCGTTTTAAACCCATCTTAATAAACAAGCTTCTGTGTTGTCCTGTCGGGCAAGCATTATAAAGCTCCCTGTACAGCTCCCTGTACAGTTGACACCAATAACAACGTTATAAGATAAGAAACAATTAAAAGGTTGCTTAGACCATGTAGATTAGTGATTGTTGACATTAATATATATTTTTTAACCACACACTTTTACCGATTACTTTTTTTTAATGTCTGTGCTTTCTTTAAATGGCAGGAGTACAATTTCCTTTGACCAACAACAGTTTGAAAGTGAAAGAAATTGCTCACCAGCAAAAGAGGGAGGGACATTTTATGACTGCAAAGAACAGCATACAAGGAGGACAAGAAAGTACAACAAAGTGATAGCAGAAAAGGTAGTGACAGCAAATATAAAAAGACACCATGACTGCACTTCAGCAGATATTACAAAGTATATGCCACTTCCTCTATAAAAACTCTGGTACAAACAAACAGTTTGACAACATATTGATGATGAGTGTTGCCTTATATAATGATCTAAATCGAGAAAGACGGTGTTTTTCACCAGGTGAATTAACACTGACATTTTCAGTCTTTACAGTTTTGGTCAGTCGTATTTGTTAGTGTTTTAATCAGAATGTACAGTTATCTATATTGAATAAATAATGTGAATAAAGATAAATACACTGGATGAAACCCTTTTTATCCACCTTTTTAGATAAAGAGAACTTTTTAAGAAATCTCTGCTTAGGTTTACAAAACCTTAATGTTAATGCTTCATACACTAATGTTGCATACATTTGTTTAAAATGAGTGTGTCTTTTTTGTATGTTTGCTGTATTTTGAGGCCTGCTACTTTAGTAGTTTTTTTGCATTGGAGGTGAAGCGTGTCGACAGTAAGAAATTTGTCCATCCCAAAAACAAATCATCCCACTAGATAAATGCCTTTGTTGTTCTAGCTTCCCAACATAGTAGAAAATGCATCTTAGAAAGTTACAAAATTTGCATGATTTATTTCCTTTGCCATATAACCCTCTCTACACACACACACCACCACCACGCACATATTGACACTAAACTCCCTAGTCTTCCTTAACCATAAACACAGGTGCATTAGTGTGTACATCCAAACATACACACAAATACTGCTTTGCCTCCTTCCTTGTCTTTTAGAAAATACAAAATGTTTGCTCCAAAGAAGCACATACACACAGGTTAGATGGAATGATGAAACTTGATATCACAGAGGGACCACCAGGGAAAACTAAACTCAATCAATTCATATAATGAATGGCCCAGCAGACTGCTGCTCTGTGTGTGTGCATGTGTGTGTGCATGGCCTGAGATCAGCACACTTTCATAAATATTGAAGAGTTATCTTAATGCTTTCATTATGGCCCTGACTCACAATGGCCGAGCGTTGTCCTTTTGACTCTTTGTTAAAGAAAGCTGGCCCTCTCTCAGTCTCATCTGCTTATATTATGGCTTGGTAGCCAACTATACCTACTGCCCAGAATTAATGATAGCAATGGAGAGGACTGGGACTTGGTTCATTTATGTGTGTGTGATGGAGGAAGGGCAAGAGAGCAGGCAATGGGGAAAGGAAGAAAGAAGGAAAGCACAGAAATGAGAGAGACAGGGAGGGGTGTTGTGCCTCACTGGATGAGACATGCACACCAAAAACTATCTATGAATATATGTAAATATGATGGATGTGTTTGGGTCTAATTTCTCCAGCTGCCTCAGCTAACCCTGTGTGAGGCACATCCTGATGAAAACTGTGAAAAACTCACTGTGATATCCGTCTTCCATCACAGGGCGGGTTCCTGCTGGTCTGTTATTGCAGCTACTTTAAAAATGAAGCCATGGAAGTTCCACTTTTTTACTGCACGCTGGCTGAACTGCTGCTCCAACCCCAGAAGGAATAACTGGGCAAAAAAAAAAAAAAAACAAATTAACTTTTGCTCTCTGTGGAGCTGCAGGAGGTTTCATGATATGGTTTGATAACTACATGACTTAAAGTAATAATCCACAACGTTTCATGATTAAAAGTCTGATATTATACGCTCAGTTGTTCATTGAAAGCATAAAGGGTAATTCACCTTAGTTCATGAACATAGGCTGTTGTATGAATACCAGTATGCACACTATTTGTAATGATAATTGGCTTTTTTCTACCTTTTGTTTTTAATTTACTGCAGAAACCTGCTGTATAGCACATTTGTAGAACACTGAACTGTTTTCCAATGTATAGGTATGTGTAGATGTTGTGAAGAAGCTTTGCATGGCATTTGAAAGTCATATTGCAAAATTCAAATCTGCACTCTCCAGCCATAGGTTGCTGGGCAAAACAGGTTATTACCAGTGGTTAAAGTGGGATTTGGCAGGTGGATTGGGTATAGCGGTACAGAGTGGGGTTAAAGCATTACTTAGACATAAGTCACATAATAACTTGTTCTGTGAGCTCCAACAAGTTTTTTGTCATGCACAGGCTGTGATCAGCTGACCTGTGCTGCTACTCCAGTATTCACTGCTCTTTGTAGATTTAGCTAACTGAATTTAACAAGATATAAGCAGATGTTTGGCAGACTATATGGATAACTTCCAAACCTCTAGACACTATAAAGCTAGTATAAAAGGCAGAATTTGGTGAGTGAATCTAATCAGCATTATCACCTTAAATATAAATTGATGTCTGCTATACTTGATGTGACCTAACAATAACCAGATCTGTACCAGTTCAAAATAGAGTTTCACTGTAAATTTCACCACAGTACTGCCAACTAACCAGTTTAGCCTAAACTGTACCAATCTGTGCAGTATTTTCATGCAACAATCAAAAAACACAAATTTAGCATAGTTAGTTTTGCAAGACCTTTCACAAAAGCATAATTCAGCACTAGAGGGGCAACAATCAGACAACCCCCAAAACAGGAATGATTTTACAGGTGGAGACCACTGACATTTTTTAACCTCCTCATGTTTTCTGAAAATTTTTCTTTTCTACTTTTGCATTTGGCTAGATGAGGGTGAGACCTGGACCCAACAGAGGTTGAACAGGTAGTCCAACTCCTCCAGGATGAAACATCAATACGTGCCATTGCCAGAAGGTTTGCTGTGTCTCCCAGCACAGTCTCAAGAGCATGGAGGAGATTCCAGGAGACAGACAGTCCACCACTGGCACCCTGTCCTTTTCACAGATGAGAGCAGGTTCACCCTGAGCACATGTGACAGACGTGAAAGGGTCTGGTGAAGCAGTGGAGAACATTATGCTGCCTGTAATATCATTCAGCATGAACGGTTTGGTGGTGGGTCAGTGATGGTCAGGGGAGGCATATCCATGGAGGGACGCACAGACCTCTACAGGCTAAGCAACGTCGTCCTGACTGCCATTAGGTATTGGAATGAAATCCTTGGACTCCTTGTCAGACCCTACACTGGTGCAGTGGGTTCTGGGTTCCTCCTGGTGCACGACAATGCCCAGCCTCATGTGGCGAGAGTATGCAGGCAGTTCCTAGAGGATGAAGGAATCGATACCATTGACTGGCCCCCACACTCGCCTGACCTATATCCAATAGAACACCTCTGGGACATTATGGTTTGGGCCATCCGACACCGCCAGGTTGCACCTCAGACTGTCTACAAGCTCAGTGATGCCCTGGTCCAGATCTGGGAGAAGATCCCCCAGGACACCATCTGTCGTCTCATTAGCAGCATGCATACAAGCATGTCGGGGCCATACAACTATTTTGAGTTGCTGCAATGAAATTTTGCCAAAACAGACTAACCTGCCGCATAATTTTTTCACTTTGATTTTCGGATTCAGCCTCTGTAGGCTTCATTTCCATCAAACGATGTGGCATCCTTTCATTCCTAACACATTACCCAGTCCATATCAGTATAGATCTCCAGCATGATTTTTTTTTCCCATTGAGATCTGATGTGTTTTCAAAGTGTTCCTTTAATTTTTTGAGCAGTGTATTTAAATGTGAAATGAATTGAAAATAATTTGAAATTGAATAATATGCTCACTTTTATGAATCGATTTAAAAAGTGATTATATATTTTTTTTTTTTTTTTTTTTTTAGA